>SJYW01051066.1:273620-319778 GCA_006410735.1 Raphicerus campestris | reverse complement strand
AACTGGAGGCTAATTACTTTACAATATTGTATTGGTTTTGCCATAGGACTTTCCTGGTGGCTCAGAGGTTAAAGCGTTTGCCTGCAATGAGGGAGACCTGGGTTCGATCCCTGTGTCGGGAAGTTCCACTGAAGAAGAAAATGGCAACCCACTCTAGTATTCTTGCCTGGAGAATCCCAAGAATGGAGGAGGCTGGTGGGCCCCCAGTTCACGGGGTTGCAAAGAGTCGGACATGACTGAGCGACTTCACTTTCTTTCACTTTTTTGCCATACATCAACATGAATCCGCCACGGGTATACACATGTTCCCCATCCTGAACCCCCCTCCTCCCTCCCTCCTCATACCATCCCTCTGGGTCACCTCAGTGCACCAGCCCCAAGCGTCTTGTATCATGCATCAAACCTGCAAGTATTTTTTTAAAAATAATAATCAGTTCAGTTCAGTAGCTCAGTTGTATCTGACTCCTTGCATTCCCATGGACTGCAGCACACCAGTCTTCCCTGTCCATTATCAACTCCCGGAGCTTACTCAAAACTCACGTCCATTGAGTCAGTGATGCCATCCAACCATCTCATCCTCTGTTGTCCCCTTCTCCTCCAACCTTCAATCATTCCCAGCATCAGGGTCTTTCCAAATGAGTCAGTGCTTCACATCAGGCAGCCAAAGTATTGGAGTTTCAGCTTCAGCATCAGTCCTTTCAATGAGTATTCAGGACTGATTTCCTTTAGGATGGACAGCTTGGATCTCTTTGCAGTCCAAGGGACTCAAGAGTCTTCTCCAATGCCACAGTTCAAAAGCATCAATTCTTCGGTGCTCAGCTTTCTTTTTAGTCCAACACAAGAGAATACTGTACACATGGACATCACCAAATGGTCAATGCCAAAATCCGATTGTTTATATTCTTTGCAGCCAAAGATGGAGAAGCTCTATACAGTCAACAAAAACAAGACCAGGAGATGACTGTGGCACAGATCATGAACTCCTTATTGCCAAATTCAGACTTAAGTTGAAGAAAGTAGGAAAAACCACTAGACCATTCAGGTATGACCTAAATCAAATCCCTTATAATTATACAGTGGAAGTGAGAAATAGATTCAAGGCATTAGATCTGATAGACAGAGTCCTTGAAAAATTATGGACAGAGGTTCATGACATTGTACTGAGGCAGTGATCAAGACCATCCCAAGAAAAAGACATGCAAAAAGGCAAAATGGTGATCTCAGGAGGCCTTACACATAGCTGAGAAAATATGAGAGGCTAAAGGCAAAGGAGGAAAGGAAAGATATACTCATTTGAATGCAGAGTTCTGAAGAATAGCAAGGAGAGAGAAGAAAGCCTTCCTCAGCAATCAATGCAAAGAAATAGAGGAAAACAACAGAATGGGAAAGACTAGAGATCTCTTCAAGAAAATGAGAGATACCAAGGAAACATTTCATGCAAAGATGGACTCGATAAAGGACAGAAATGGTCTGGACCTAACAGAAGCAGAAGATATTAAGAAGAGGTGGCAAAGAAGAACTATACAAAGAAGATCTTCAAGACCCAGATAATCATGATGGTGTGATCACTCACCTGGGGCCAGACATCCTGGAATGTGAAGTCAAGTGGGTCTTAGCAAGCATCACTATTAACAAAGCTAGTGGAGGTGATGGAATTCCAGTTGAGCTATTTCAAATCCTAAAAGATTATGCTGTAAAAAAATAATAACAATAATAGGAAGAGGAAAATGCCTAACCTAAAGCATAATCTATTAATCTATTAAAATGATTTTAGAAAAATTAAAAAATATTTTAAATTTGTACAGCAATTTAGTTTCAAACTACTTTTGCATACATTGTTTCATTTGATCTTTAGAACCACTTGGTGTTATAGAAAGAGTGATTATTATTTTCTCTATTATCCAAAAGCATTCAAATCACGTGAGAGATTATGTGATTTGCTCAAGGTTGTAAGGCCAGTAAATAGTAGGGACAAGATGTGGAACAATATTCTGATTCTTGATCCAGTGATTTTACCTTATACTCTACTAATGGCATCTTCTGTTTAAAATAAGTACAAAAGTTATAAAAAAAATCCATGAGCCAGGAAATTTATCCTGCCCCTCTTCTCTCATTTTTTTAAAAATATTCTGTGGGAAAAGTCCTAATAAGAGTGCTTAGCATTCATGAGAACCCTTTCAGTGTTTTTAAATAAATGGAAAAATAAAGTAAGAAATCCATCTACACTTTTGAATATAGTGCCTGAAGAATATTTGATTTCTGGTCACTCCCATGAATGCGTGAAACTAGTTAATTTTCACTTTTCACTCTTAGTCACAGTGTTTTATTTACATGTAAACTGTGAGTAGATAAATTATCATTTCAATATTATTGCATACTAATTATCACTTACATATTATTGTTTACAATAAATAGTGAATAATGGATGAAAGAAGGGCTTCTCTAGTGGCTCAGATGGTAAAGAATCTGCCTCTAATGCAGAAGACCTGGGTTCAATCTCTGGTATTACTGTTTGTAATAAATGGTGCATAATGAATATTCAGTCAAAATAATATAGTTACAACAAACTGATGCCAAAGCATTTTAGTTTTCTTCTTGATTTTAATTTCTTCTAATATCTTAAAAATAATGGTGGTGGTGGTTTAGTCGCTAAGTCATGTCTGACTCCTGCGACCCCATGTACTGTAGCCTGCCAGGCTCCTTTGTCCATGGGATTCTCTAGCAAGAATACTGAGTGGGTTGCCATTTAATAGCCACAGGCAATTATGGTCATTTAAATTTTGATGCTTTCCTCATAGCTCAGTTGGTAAAGAATCCACTTGCAATGCAGGAGACCTCTGTTTGTTTCCTGAGTTAGGAAGATACCCTGGAGAAGGGAAAGGCTATCCACTCCAGTGTTCTAGCCTGGAGAGTTCCATGGACTGTATAGTCCATGGGGTCACAAAGAGTTGGACACCACTGAGTCATTTCACTTTTTCTTTTGAAATTTAGATTAGAGGAAAATTTGATCAATTGTTCTTATAATTTTCCTTTGGAGACTATGAACCTCCATTAGGATGACCCATGAATCATATGTGTGTGTGCTCAGTCGCTAAGTTGTGTCCAACTCCTTGCAAACCCATGAATTGTAGCCTGTCAGGCTCCTTGCAGTCCCTGGGATTTCTCAGGCAAGAATATTAGAGTATGTTGCCATTTTCTTCTTCAGGGGATGTTCCCAACCCAGGGACTGAACCCACATCTCTTGCATCTCTGGAGTTGGTAGGCTTATTCTTTACCACTGAGCCACATGGGAAGCCCCATGAATCATATACTTTATATTAAGTATGACTATTTCTAGCCTCATTAAGATGTTTTAAAATTCAAATAGAAGAAATTGTATAAGCTCTATAAATATCTACCTAATTTGTGTACAAGCTAGATTTATTGTGCATTCATTAATATTTCTCAAATGATCAATAATGTCAGAAGTCATAAAAACCTAATAAAATTGTTTGGATGTGTACATTGTTTTATGCTATATATTGATCATTTTTTGATTCTCATGTTAAACTCATATCATGTAGTATTAGGATTTTTGCAGAGATGTATGTGGGAGAGGGACAAAACTGGCCAGATGTTCAAGAAAACTCACTTCATCTTTTTGTATCTGTAAAGTAACTATAATTTCCATCTTCACCTGAAGTTATTTTTTTTAAGTAAGGCCATACAACTGGCTTCTGTCTAATGCAATGTGGGTAGAAGGGTATCTTATTCTTAGAAGAGTGTCCTGCATTTAAGCCTAAGAACTTGCTTTGTGAGCCTCCACAATCTCTTATATTTAAATAGTGATCAGGAAAGTTATATTAAAGGTAATGACAATGTGGAAATAGCCTATTTTAAAAAATTAATTTTTAGACTAAAGCCTCCAAAAGAATATCTGAAACCTACTGGAATTTTGAATGAATAAGAAAAAGGTTTGCTGGGTTACAGATCTTTGATTTAATTGTTAATGCATCACAGCTTTGCCTTCACTAAATAATGAGGATACTGCCTATGTGAACTGTTGCTATGAAATTACAAAAAAAACAACAAAAAAAGGACGTTTGTTTACTTAGCAATCAGGGAGTGGACAAAGAAGAAACTGAAATTGAAAGCTAGAAGGCTGGTGAATTGTGTCATGCAATGGCAAAACACTTGTTTACCAGAGATAACTTTGAAATCAGACCATAGGCTTGTAAAGCTTCTAGGTCTAGAGAAAAGAGTTGAAAATCACTAGTTCAGCATGGTTTGTTATTTGTTATTGATTTAAATAACAATTTACCAGAAAGAATGATCTTTCTTCCCAGGTGGCTCAGAGGGTAAAAAGTCTGCCTGCAATATGGGAGACCAGGGTTCAATCCCTGAATTGTGAAGATATCCTGGAGAAGGAAATGGCAACCCACTCCAGTATTCTTGCCTGGAGAATTTCATGGACAGAGGAGCTTGGCAGGCTATAGCCCATGGGCTTGCAAAGAGCCAGACACAACTGAGTACTGCGCATACACACACAGAGTTTGGGCACTTTGCATTGGAGGAAAAGTCAACTATTTCTAAAAACCTAACAGTAAACAAAAATTTCAGCAAAACCCAAGTAAAATTGTTCATTTGAAAAAAGTGACCCAAGGAAAATGTCAGGTTAATTTACAGCCTTCTCATTCAAGTCTGAAACCTTGCAGATAGCCACCATTAAGTTGAATGAGACAGACGTGAGAGTGAGAAAGTAGAAAAAATAAGTGGTTTTGAGAACTATGTATATTAAAGAACTTTAAGCATGGAACAGACCAGAAGCAAAGCAAGGGGATTTGAAGCCTACTAAGTTTTCAAGAAAATTAGGACCATAAAAAAGTTAAGACATTTTGAGATATAAAACAACTCCTAAGACTTCATCCTCCATAAACAATAGACATGTTTCAACAGCTCCTCAGGTCTGCAGGAGTAATTTCTCCCAAAATGATTTTATATAAATAATGCACTAGGAAGAATCTCCAGAGTGTGGAGCCAGGGACCAGGAAAAACCAAGGATAACATAGTTTCCCTAATAGAGTAGCATCAGAAACAATAAAAAATTAACAAATATCTGAGTTAATTTAATCTAGGGTTGAGAGATTGCACGCTATCAGCTCAGTAGTGTTTCTGAATTACTGGAAACTAATGACTACAAGGTCTCCTCTTATTTGCTTTTCCAAATGGGAATATTTATTGTGTTTATCCAGTCTCTACTCTAGACACTGTGTGTGACTGCTTGGTCTGCAATCAGATAGCTTTGTGGTCAAGGCACATGACCATTAAGAAATGTAGGAGATAATGTAAGTCATCAAGACTCTATGGATATGGTTGTGTATGATTCAAAAATCATGGACTTTGAGCTAGATGTAATAACTAAGTGGCCCTCTGCCTTGTCCCTTTTAGGGGAAAAGTGTTTTCTAAGTATAGAAAGAAAAGTGGCATTTGGTAAATAAAAAAAGAGGATTACATTACAGAATGTCTAGGTGTTCAATAACTCCCAACATTTATTTCTGGGTACTATGTTTTCCAAATCCTTATAGTTAGTTTGGAACTTTCAACTAGATAATGGCCAGGTGACAGCTTCTTAGTGTGGGAAAACGTGATGTGAGCCATTCTCAGGCATGGATGTGAAACTCCTTTGCTTACTTTTTAACTTGATCTTTTGCTTTTGTGACAACCAGGAAGGCCACCTAAGAGATGGTGGTATAAGACGCTGGTAGCCTGGTTCAACTGGCTGAGAGAAAGTCACTAAGAAAAACTCCAAGGTAAAATATGCTCTGTGTGCCTTAGAAACAAAACTTTATTCCATGAATNTCCAACTAGATAATGGCCAGGTGACAGTTTCTTTAGTGTGGGAAAACGTGATGCGAGCCATTCTCAGGCATGGATGTGAAACTCCTTTGCTTACTTTTTAACTTTATCTTTTGCTTTTGTGACAACCAGGAAGGCCACCTAAGAGATGGTGGTATAAGACACTGGTAGCCTGGTTCAACTGGCTGAGAGAAAGTCACTAAGAAAAACTCCAAGGTAAAATATGCTCTGTGTACCTTAGAAACAAAACTTTATTCCATGAATCTACTCACATTAGGTGGCCTATTTATTACCTGAGCTTAGCATAGTCTGCCCTGCCTAATAAAATGTCTCATTCAGCTAACAGATTTGGCAGTGTTCCATACGCTTCTATGTGTTGAGCACTTAGCAGAGTTCTTGGCATTTAACCATAAGTATATGTGTTCAGTGTTTGTTTATGATGAGTCATCAGTTCTATGAAGAAACAAGGCCTAGGGCAGATAATGCATTGTTTTGCAGAGTAAACAGAGATCACATAGAAGTGTGGTCAATTGAATTATTTCTCCCAATTCTTTACTTCCCTGTACAGCAGGATCACACATGGACAACCTCTGGCCTATTAATTTTTAGTGCAAGTGTCTCTTTGAGGTCAGAGTATATTTGCCTATCCCATTGACACTGGACTTACCATATTAACTACATTAGCCATTGGGANCCATAAGTATATGTGTTCAGTAAGTGTTTGTTTATGAACAAGGCCTAGGGCAGATAATGCATTGTTTTGCAGAGTAAACAGAGATCACATAGAAATGTGGTCAATTGAATTATTTCTCCCAATTCTTTACTTCCCTGTACAGGAGGATCACACATGGACAACCTCTGGCCTATTAATTTTTAGTGCAGTGTCTCTTTGAGGTCAGAGTATATTTGCCTATCCCATTGACACTGGACTTACCATATTAACTACATTAGCCATTGGGATGCATGTGTAAGCCACACTATGCTATTTTTCAACTGAGTAGTTAAGACATATCCAGGTTTCCACTTACCTCTTGGGTTTCCTTTAGGCCTTGAAATAGTGCTAGTAGGGTGCTGCTTGTCTCAGGAGGAGACATGTAGGAGGATATGAACCCATGGACAGTCTGGAGCCCAGCTGAAGTGAATTTTTGTAATCTTACTAAGGTGGGTTAAATCTTAAAAACTCAAAGATCTATGAGTTATTATTACTAGTTTTTTTTTAATGTTATTGCATGACAAAGAGATTCTGAGGTTTTTTTCTACATGACAAAAAATTGATATTACAGTAAATTTCATAGGTGGTAACTGAATTTAGATTTCTGATTTAAAATTCAATACTCTACCTACTACATAGGCTTCCCAGGTGGCTCAGTAACAAAAAATCTNACTAGTTTTTTTTTAATGTTATTGCATGACAAAGAGATTCTGAGGTTTTTTTCTACATGACAAAAAATTGATATTACAGTAAATTTCATAGGTGGTAACTGAATTTAGATTTCTGATTTAAAATTCAATACTCTACCTACTACATAGGCTTCCCAGGTGGCTCAGTAACAAAAAATCTCCCTAATAATCTGCCTGCAATGCAGGAGATGTGGGCTCGATTCTTGGGGTGGGAAGATCCCCTGGAGAAGGAAATGGCAACCCACTTTAATAGTCTTGCCTGGGAAATCCCATGGAGAGATGAGACTGATGGGCTACAGTCCATGGGGTCACAAAAGAGTCAGACTAGACTTAGAGACTCAACAGCAACCCACTACACAGTGGGAAATAATTATTTTGAACTTAAGCACTAATTCTTCCACTCAGCCCCTAATAAATTTTTAATTTGGAATGCATCTTTAGCTTTTAAACTATTGTATTTTTATATCTTGGTTTTTATTTTGGTCTATGTAATTTTTTTTAGATAAGAAAGAAACTTTAAACATTCTAATCTTCACTCAAAAGCAATGTTTCTGTAATTCTAAGAACTGACAAGATTAAAAAATAAACTTGTCATTTTCAAGAATGCTATCTTTTTTTCTCTTAGGGAAATATGCAACTCTAATGAATTTTGTTAATGCTTCTCAGGTCCTCTTTGGTATTTAAGAAGTAATATTCACTGAGATTTATACACTGTAACTATGCAATTATTCTTCCATCTTCAGTATGTAGCATGAGGGCATACTAATATTTTTTAGTTTTGCTTTTATATTTAAAAACAAACTATTTAATAGCAAGGTCAGTAAGACTCTTAATTACTTATACTTATTTTTAGCACTTTCTTCATTAAATTAGACATTAGAAAAAAAGGCATTTATAACTTAATCTCATTGTGTATCATTATCAGTACGCTGTTGTCCCTGCAGTAACCCTCCTGTTTTGTGTGCCTCATTGTTTATTTTGCAATAAATCTTTTAAAATACAAATTTCATTTCCTCTTCTGCTATAAACTAGATTTAAGACCTCTTCCTTGAAGTGACCGCTAACTTCTTTCAATTCAGTCAAAAAATGATNTTGTCCCTGCAGTAACCCTCCTGTTTTGTGTGCCTCATTGTTTATTTTGCAATAAATCTTTTAAAATACAAATTTCATTTCCTCTTCTGCTATAAACTAGATTTAAGACCTCTTCCTTGAAGTGACCGCTAACTTCTTTCAATTCAGTCAAAAAATGATAAAAACTCCTGGCAGGAGGGATGAATTTACTGCTCAATTATAGTTACTAAAAAATTCAGGCAAAATAACTGTACCAGCTGTACATTTAGACACAACCCTTATAGTGCTGTAGTTTAAACTGCATTGTTTCATATACTTCAGCTAAGGATTAATTAGGAGAGACTGTACTCTAAACTACATATACAGCACATTTTGGTTTAATATATATGATATAGAGTAAGATATCATAGTTGGAAATTTTCAATATATTCTAAATATCTATAAAATCACTTATCAAGTTTTTATCAGATCTATGTTCTACTATGTACTTATTAATTACTTAATAATAATTAGGAAAATATTACCAAGGCAAATAATATAAATTTGATGGTAGGCTTTTGACATTTGTAAAGATATTTTTTGATTATTTGTTCCTATATTTTCCTACTAGGTGTTTTTACCTAGCAAACACAGGTGCAAAATGGTACTGACAACACAAGAACATTCAGAAGAGAACATATGTCTTATAATAAAATTTTTATTTAATCTATCTATTCTTGCCTTCATAATTCTATATTTAACTTATCTTAAAAGTCAGAGGAGAGTTTCATTGTTTGGAGTTGTGAAAATGAATGTCAGGCAATGATTTCCAAGTTTATTCAATATGGGAAACTTCTCACATTTTTGTAAGTTTCTCATTTAAAAAACCTCGTTGGTTTTTTTTTTTTTTTCCTTTTGAACTTGCTCTAGTGAGTTAACATGACAGATTTTATTCATTCTGAAATGGTAGAAGAAACTCTGATGTTACCTCCTAGAATATTGGAGGCTTCTCACAAATTACTATATTTTAAGTTTAAGTTAAAATGAATAGTGCCAAAGTGGTTCAACCGCAAGGGAAGGAACATGAAATAGAATAACATGATCCTGAAATTTTTATCCTGACCTGATTGTATCAATACCTGTTAGCCTAGGCAACAAAGTTCTTATGTCCTGGGACCTTGAATCACCTTTGAACCTTTAGCACAGGTTTTCTCAATCTTGGCATTGTTGATATTTGGAACTGAATAATTCTTTGTTATAGAATTAGTCCTATCCATTATAGGATGTTTAAGTTAACAGCGTAACTGGCTTCTACCCATATAAATGTCCCTGATTCAAAACATAAAGCATACCTCTTTCTTGCAGGATTCTGATTCAAAGCTGGTGCTTTAGATTTTTCCTTCAGCAGGCCGTTCTAACACTATCAGGGTAGCAGCAGCTGGATGATGCATTATGTATTATACCTAGTGAATTCTGTGGTCAGAAGCTGTCTGGGGATCAAGTACCTATGGACCAGGCATTCTGTGAGCACCTGGATAGTGGTGCTGGCTGAGTCCCGTTGGCAAGAAAAGGCAACCCTCTACTTACACTAGATATCTATTCCTGTGAAAACAAACCACATGGCCCTAGCCAATAGAAAGACTCAATATGCTCAAATTGGAATCAAGTGGCCATTTAGTCTACTCCAGGAATATTGCCATATTGGTCTTTGCTGTGGGAATTTTGAAGATTTGGAGGTAGTGGTTAACAGTATTTGGATGAGCTTAGGTAAGAAGGCTAATTTTGGGGGCTTATGCATAGCGTGTGTCCTTGCCATATTTTTCTTGTTTTTTGTATACCTGTCATGATAATACTATGGTAGCTGTTGATAGTTTTGCATCAGCTAACATCCACTGGTTGAACGCTGCTTCCATTTGGGAGTTTAGTGTCTTTACCCTAGCGAATCTTTTCTGGTAGGCAATCACTTGTGACCATTCTCACATATCCATCCACATGCCATTATCTCAGCATCCTTGTGGCCAATCTTCCAATCCTTTTCCTCCCAGATCTTTGACCAACTGATCCAGTAATTTGTCACTGTCCTTTAGTCTATATATATATTATGACCACAAGTTAATTCTCCTCCCATGAAAATTAAGCATCCAAGTGCTCAAGGATTATGGCTATTTTTTAAGCATGATCATGAGTGAGGCTCTAAAACAAGTCACCAGCTGGTGACTTTTTCAGCTAGTTTCCACATAATCAGCTATCTCATACATAAAACAAGCTTAAGGATTTGACTCCTTTTGGAGATATTTATACATGGTTCCCCCAAAAGTCACAGGTGTGAGCTGGAAGAGGGAAACCAATGCAACTGAGTGAGAGGATAAGGGGCCTGGGCTACTTTCTCATGCATGTTCCTTGTGCCCTCTGTCTCTGCTCCTGACTGGTCCTCGATTCACTTCTTCTATTTTAAAATTATGTTTTCTAATTCCACTGAACCTTATGACTTGGTGCATTTGATAGTACCAAGTTCATAAAAGACAGTTATAGATAATCAAGGCTTCACTCTACCTTTGCTCACTAGCATTCCAGGAACTACTTTTAAAAAATGACTTCCAGTTTGTTCACATAGATGGTATACTCTTGCTCCAAGAACCTCATGATCCACTGGGGCTTGCCATACATGCCATACTGCATTTTTTACATCCAAACTTCAGTTTCACATAATCTATTGAGTCAACTGGGTCTCAGTGCAGCTGATCACACTGCAGACTGGAACAGACACAGAACTATGCCCCACTCAAATGTGGTAGCCTTCATCACATTCTACACCTTAAATATTTATCATTTCTATTTGTCAGTTATATATCAATAAAACTAGAATAAAAAATTAAAAAAAAAAAAAAAAAACAGAACGGTAACCTCCTTATCTCCCAGTATGTGGCCAGAGCACTGTTCATAGATATGACATGTGCTTTCACCAGAACCTTAGGAGACCTAGCAGGAGTTCACTTTCCTTCTTTGTTGATGGGTATGCAAGATGCAGCAATTTATCTTTTACTTCGGAAGGGATGTACTGTCATGTCTCTAAATTGGACTCAAAAATTTTACTATAGTGGCAAGCCCTTGCATCATTTTAGAGTTTATCTTCTAGTCATCTACATTGTGTATATCCTTCTAAGCCCTTCACGGTAGAAGCCACTCCTTATTTCCTAATGAAAAGAATTTACTCAATGTAATGGATCAATGTGATATTTGGCAGGATGTTCATATAATCTAGATATTTTTTTCTATATTATGATGGAGTTAACATTAGTCCTAGGGAAAACTGTAAATGAATACTTTTGTGTAGTCCAGGGGAATGAGGACTGTTCTTGACCCTCCATATTAACTTTAACCCTATTCCTCCTTGATATCACTGATATCCAGATCTATAATCCAGCAATCCCAAATCTCTGGCACTAGTTTCCTCCATTTCTTCTTTGAATTTCATGTTCCTAAAATACAACTATTACCTCATTTTAATATTCAAAAGCATTGACAGTTTTCTCATGGCTTATTATTTTTTCAAATACTAGTCGCTTTTTAGGGCTTCCCAGGTGACGCTAGCGGTAAAGAACCTGTCTGCCAAAGCAGGAGATGTGAGCTTGACCTCTGGGTTGGGAAGATCCCCTGGAAGATGGCATGGCAATCTACTCCAGTATTCTTGCCTGGGGAGAAGGCAATGGCACCCCACTCCAGCACTCTTGCCTGGAAAATCCATGGACGGAGGAGCCTGGTAGGCTGCAGTCCATGGAGTTGCTAAAAGTCGGACACAACTGAGCGACTTCACTTTCACTTTTCTCTTTCATGCACTGGAGAAGGAAATGGCAACCCACTCCAGTATTCTTGCCTGGAGAATCCCAGGGACAGCGGAGCCTGGTGGGCTGCCATCTATGGGGTTGCACAGAGTCGGACACGACTGAAGCGACTTAGCAGCAGCAGCATTCTTGCCTGGAGAATACCATGGACAGGGGAGTCTGGCGGGTTATAGATCATAGTGTCACAAAGAGTCGGATACAACTGAAGCAATTTGGCATGCAGATGTTAACCACTGTTCTAGGTGTTGGGGTACAATGATGAATAAAGGTATAGTCCTTACTATTAAGAGTGTCGCATAGTTGCAGACATGGCAGAACACGAAATTAAGGTAGAAATTTACATGGAGCAGCATTAACCTTATGGAGAGGGAGATCTGTGATGATTACATCAATATGCCCTGCTTACTGAAATTTGTCCAGTCATTGCCTAATACAAATTCTGTTCCTCTTTGAAAAATACTTTAATTCAACCTCCAAACACAAAGTTCTTGCTCACCTCTTTATCTTTTTGTTCATTCCTCCTGCCTAAAATGGGTTTCAGCAGCTCAGGTCTGCCTGTCCACATTCTTCTGCTAGCTTTCAAAAGATAAGTACCAGAGTCAAAGTTCTGTTTCGATCACACAATTTTACAGACAATCAAAGTCCACACAGTTTACTCTCATCTCTAAATCCCTTCTGCACAAACTGAATCTTCCTCTTGGAATTTATCTCTATTTGTTATTGAATTCAGTATGAGAATATAATCTTTAAAATTAGCTCTATTACTCATAAAGGACTTATTCCACTCTAAGTAGCACAATTAAACAGGTCTTTATTCCTACTATTTACATTATAGAGAAGTAGAAACTGATGGATGGTTTAGGCTATCAATAAACAATTATTTTCAGGATTCCCATCATTTGCCTCAGAAAATGTTTTATCTTGTGAAGATATATTGGAGAAGAAGGCAAAAGGGTTTTTGTCCTCATGAAACTGATGCTATAAAAACATAGATATATTTAAATAGATAGATATCAAAATAATAAACTTACACTTATAGACTTTGTAATAATGGAAACACTATGTGAAGGAAGATATGATAGACAGTACTTGGGAGTATGCAGCCTGTGTAGAGTAGTCTGAAAATGCTCTTGCTAGTGGAATATGGAACACTACTAGCCCTTGGTTTTTTTGGCAGTTTATACACATAGAAATTGAAAATTAGGATCAGGATTTTTTATTGAATAATGTTTTATGAAGGTTATATTCAATCTACTTAAAATAGGTTTTCAGCTTAGTACCCCTTATCAAAAATAAAGTTCTACTACTGTGCCGGAAGTTTTCAAGAGCAAATCGATTCTTGAACTAAGTTGTTAGTGGTAGTGAGATTTGTTTCAATCCTTGAAAAAATTGTGAAAAGTCAATCCACTGATTTATTACAGAGAAAAACACAATGAATCTGTTCACTATAGTTCTAGCCCTGATGTGTTTAGGTGACCTAGAATTGAAAGAATCCATGCTGTGAGTAATTTTGCTTTTCGGGTTTAATTAAATTAGTTTATTCCCTGAAGTTCTCCCTTCTTTTATTAGGAACAGCCCCTGAGGTAAGGTAGAAATCTACCAATTGTGAGGGCAGTTTAATTAAAATAAAAATTATAATAATATCCAATATTTATTGAGTACTTAATATATACCAGCTTCCCTGGTGGCTCAGAGGTTAAAGCATCTGCCTGCAATGTGGGAGACCTGGGTAGAGAAGATCCCCTGGAGAAGGAAATAGCAATCCACTCCAGTATTTTTGCCTGGAGAATCCCATGGACTGAGGAGCCTGGTGGGCTACAGTCCACAGGATAGCAAAGAGTCGGACACGACTAAGTGACTTCACTTAATATATACCAGATATTCTGCAAAGTGTTCTACATGCTTTTATCTCATTTAATTTTTTCAAACTCTGGGAGAACGGTATTATGATTATCCTTATTTATAATATTACTAAACAGAGGTCAAGAATATGAAAGCAATTTGCCTCTGGTCACACAATTAGTAAAAGGCCGAAATAGAATTTGAATGCAGGAGGCTTAATTCTTAAAATTATACATAACCATTATTTTGTCAAAACAAAACAAATGATACCAAAGCAGCAAATACACTTATTTTGGAAATCTGAATTATGTGTTTTCAATCTCCAATAATCAAACTAGACAGATAATTACAAAGACACCACATCAACCCATGCTGTGTTTTAACAACAGAAGATCTATTTAATACGTAGAATCAAGAGACTCAGAGTATTAAATAATTTACAGACATTGAATATAAATTGGTGATGTAAATATCATTTTATAAATAAAGAGCATAGTACAAAAAAATTTAATTCAGTTTCTTCAAAGAACTCCTTCTATGAAATAGGAACCTTATTCAATCTTTCATCTGAGTTTTTCTATGTGTTGTAGAGACATAAAATAATAATTTCCCAAATATCATTAAAAATGATAGTTAACTTTAGAGATCACCATGTATGTTTTCTGTTTGCATGATTTTTGGAAACCCTTTACAAAAAAGATGCTTTACAATGAACTTGCTGTTGTGAATAACACACATACACACACAGACAAACACATGTTTACTTGAGAGGGTTTCCCTGATAGCTCAGTTGGTAAAGAATCTGCCTGCAATGTGGGAGATCTCAGTTTGATTCCTGGGTCAGGAAGATCCACTGGCAAGGTATAGGCTACCCACTCCAGTATTCTGGCCTGGAGAATTACATGGATGTATAGTCCATGGGGTTGCAAAGAGTCAGACACAACTGAGCAGCTTTCACTTTCATGTCTAACTGTTGGATAACATTCCAATTAAAAAAGAATAATCAGAAAATAAAATCTAAACATGTTATTTTTCACTTTGAATATAGTAATCCAGTAGATTCAATACTCTCTTAAATAATTTTTACCTTCTTGAGGTCTATAGTTTTTCTTTTTTTTCATTTCTAATGTCTCAGTATATCATGTTTGTGTTTGTGTGATATGTGAATTATCTCACCCTTCCTCTTTTTCTTGCATGTTTTAGCAAGGGGGTTCTGACTGACAGGAAGAACATTCTCCTTAATGCTATCTAGATTCTGCAGATCTGTCCAGTATTGACAGATATCTGATTCTTAAAAGAAATGTTTAAATTAAAACGTTGGTCACTAATTTGAAATTAGAAATCTGTGCAAAACAAAATATGTGCACAGCCTATCTTTTGTGGCCTTGGAGTATAATGGGGTTGGCTGATTTAATTTATGAAGTTTGCTAATGGAATGTCCATAACAAGTTACTTTTGTTATTTGAACCTCAGATTTTCTCACTTTTAAAAGAGATAATATACTCTTTTAAATTATACTCTATTAAATTATAATAATACTATATCACTGATAGTTTTGAGTATTAAATGATGGAATGTAGATGAAAATTCCCAGCATATTTCCAGACTCATAGAAAGATTTAACTCTTATAAATTACAAAATTAATTCCTCTTTATGTTTTTTCCTCTTCTTGTCACACTTTATTTTGACTAAACATGTGTTGCTTACTTCTCTACTCCATGAGTCCTCCCCAATTCCCTTTTCTTCCTCAAATTTTTCCATCTTTAGTTATCATTACAATTTTATGATGGATTGTCATTAACCACATCCCCACTTTAAAAAAAATAATGTAATTTTGTCCTTTTGCTTTGCTGAAATTTTCATTCTAATGTTGAGAATGAATGGAGAAAACATTAGTTGAGCTTCTGAACTGACCAGCAGCTACATGTGATCTGTAACAGCTTGCTGAAAAATGAATCTTCTTAACATGCATTTTAAAAAAAGACCCAAATATATTAAATGAATTATTAATGTGTGCTTGTGTGTGTGCATGCTAAGTTGCTTCAGTTTTGCTCAGCTCTTTGCAACACTATGGACGAGCCCACCGGACTCGTCTGTCCATGGGATTCTCCAGGCAAGAATACTGGAATGGATTGTTTTGCCCTCCTTCAAGGGATCTTCCCGACTCAGGGATTGAACCTGCATGTCCTGCATTGGCAGTGGGTTCTTTACTATTGGCGCCACCTGCAAAGCCTAAAGTGTGGTTAGTTGTGTCCAATCTTTGTGACTTTATGGACTGCAGTCTGCTAGGCTCCTCTGTCAATGGGATTCTCCAGATAAGAATACTGCAGTGGGTTGCAATTTCCTACACCAGGTAATCTTCTTGACCCAGGGATCAGATCCACGTCTCCTGCCTCTCTATCACAAGCAGATTCTTTACCCACTGAGTCTTCAGGGAAATACTGACAATTGTAAGTGTTTGGATGATCCCTTTGAAAACTTGCCTTGACAATCCTTTAATGGAATGAATTTGAGGATATACATTCAATAGTCACAGATACAGTTCCTGATTTCCCTTCTTTGATCTACTTGCAATTTTGTTGAATCTTTTTATCATTCCCAACATTAATTCCCACTGTCTAATTTCTGTCAAATCTCTACAGATGCATAATTGTCTTTGCAGTTACAAACTCTGTCTTTTTGGTTTTTTCCATCTGACTTAGTATTTCCATGAACTATAAACTTAAATATCTATGTTTGCCATGGCCTGGGAGTTCTTCAATATTTTCACTGTACTATGTTCTCCTATTAGATACAGTTTTGCTGGCAATAGGGTGTGGAAAGGGATAGCCTATCATCAAGCCATCAGCCTCTGAATCGCTCCCCACCCACCACAGTGCACTCTGGTTTCTAGCCCTACATAGTTAAGATGAGTATCTAAATAATAATTTCAATGAGTTCAGATTCCTGCATCTTACTGGAGTGGGTTGCCATTTCCTTCTCCCATGCATGAAAGTGAAAAGTGAAAGGGAAGTCGCTCAGTTGTCTGACTCTTAGCGACACCATGGACTGCCGCCTACCAGGCTCCTCCGTCCATGGATTTTCCAGGCAAGAGTGCTGGAGTTGGGTGCCATTGCCTTCTCCATTCCCATACATAGAAAAGTACAAAAATCATTAACTTGATATGTCTGTTTTTGTGATCTTTTGACGTTCAACTGCATGCCTTTTAATTTTTTCCCCAGCAAAAATAAAACTCTTATATATCCTGGCTCCTCCCTTATCTCTTCAGATCAGTTCCTCAGAACTGTCTGGGAGACTGTCTCCTGGCCTATAGTCTTCAGTACAGTCTCCAAATAAAAATTAACTCGCAACTCTCATATTGTGTGGTTTTCTTCAGTGGACAGAAAAGTGAAAGATAATGCATATTCTAAGGAAAATTTAAAAAATTTTAAACTATCTCCAATAATTATTTACATAATTGAGTGCTAAAACATAAGCTTAATTTATATTTTCATGAAAAAAAGGTTTTGTAGATTTCATGAAAGAAATTAACAAAAATGTGGTTGTGAAAATGTTTAACTGAAATGTCTTGCATAAATGCCTTGCACAAAAATGAATATAATTTTATAACCCAATATACTTGGAAAAATATGCTCCTCTAGGTGTCCAATTAAGATCTCTACATAATTCTATCTTAAAAGTGTCATTAAGACATATGCTTAATTTCCTTTGTTTGTTTTTATATGCAAAGTTCCATTTTTTTATTCATAGACTTATTTTACTTTTTCTTAAATGATAGCTGAAAAACTGATTTTACTTTTTCATTTTTGTAAACAGAAGTAAACACAGAAAATATATTTTTAATGAACTGTGGCATCTCACATTTCAGGTGAGGCTATTTCATAAAACTTTTATGTCACAAAAAATATTTCCCATAAAGCAGTGGTCTCTTTTCTGCTGTTAAATTTCTAGCAACATATTAAAACAATTAATTTTAGAGACTGGTCTTATTTTGCAGTTTCATTTCTCTGATATTAGCTATAGAAATTGATATTGGAAACTAAAAGTATATAGTACAAGAAATTTACAAACTAGTTTCACATATAAAAATATATTAAAAACTTAAAATCTATTAATACATTACAATTTAAAAGATAGTTTAATATTAGAAAATCTATTAATATAATGAATCATATCAGTGAATCAAGGAAGAAAAACTGTTATGGTCCAAATGATAAATGCCCACAAAATAATAATATTCAGCATGTATCCCTAGTTTTAAAATGTATCTTATTTGGAAACCAAATGGTAAAAAAATAAAAGTCAATATTATAAAGTAAAAGTCGCTGTTACACTTAAAAATCAATCACTACAAGCAAAGTCAGAAACAAGGATGAAATAATACAAGGAAAACAACAAAAAGCAGTGGGATGATGAAATATCTGTGTATTCCTTAACATGCTGTTGCTGCTGCTAAGTCGCCTCAGTCCTGTCTGACTCTGTGCGACCCCAGNACTTAAAAATCAATCACTACAAGCAAAGTCAGAAACAAGGATGAAATAATACAAGGAAAACAACAAAAAGCAGTGGGATGATGAAATATTCCTTAACATGCTGTTGCTGCTGCTAAGTCGCCTCAGTCCTGTCTGACTCTGTGCGACCCCAGAGAGGCAGCCCACCAGGCTCCCCTGTCCCTGGGATTCTCCAGGCAAGAACACTGGAGTGGGTTGCCATTTCCTTCTCCAATGCATGAAAGTGAAAAGTGAAAGTGAAGAAGCTCTGTCGTGTCCGACTCTTAGCGACCCCATGGACTACACCCTACCAGGCTCCTCCATCCATGGGATTTTCCAGGCAAGAATACTGGAGTGGCTTGCCATTGCTTTCTCTGTTCCTTAACATAATATGTTGCCTTTTAGATAGAAGTCAGCTTTCTAGCAAATAACTGGCCACTAGAGACCTTTTCTTTATCTCAAGAGAAAATAAAGTTGGAAAAAATAAACCTTATTTGTTTTTTAAACAATCTTCTTAGATGTTCTAAAATTATCATTCAGGAAAACAAAGTTATAAAAATATATGTTTATACTCAACAAAGGAAAAGTATATATTAATTGTTGATGACATGATTTTCAACTTGGGAAATACAAAAGAAATAACTTAAAAACCTATTAGAACTAATCTACGCAATAGCATAGCTGAATTGAAAAATAATAGACAAATCAAAATTTCTAATATACAAATGATAAGCCACTAAAATACAAAATAAAGAGCCATATATAATAGCTAGATAAAGTATGAAACTAAACAATGAACTAAAATAAACTTCTCATAACTTTACACAATAGACTATATAAATTTTCTAGGGAATATAAAGGAAAGATGAAAATGAAGAAACATACTTTGTTCTTCAATAGGAAGACCAGAAGAAAAGTGAGAGCAACATTTCTTAAATTAATCACATATAAGACCATATTGAACAGAGAAAATACCATACATTTGGCTAATTCTTAACATCATGTGGATATGCACATACTTAGAATCAAAACAGTAAAGCATGGAAATAATTTTCTCACAATTATTAAAAAGTTTATTAACATATTAATAAAACAGACCAGNAGACCATACTGAACAGAGAAAATACCATACATTTGGCTAATTCTTAACATCATGTGGATATGCACATACTTAGAATCAAAACAGTAAAGCATGGAAATAATTTTCTCACAATTATTAAAAAGTTTATTAACATATTAATAAAACAGACCAGCAACAGCAGCAGAGTGTAGAGATAGATCAATGCAATAATGATGAAACGTCAGAAGTAAAGATAATTATACATAAAACTTAGTGAATGAATCTTAAATGGGCACTTTAAATCAATAAGACAACCAAATGGATTAATCAATAAAAGGTGGCAGAATAACTAGTTAACACCAAGAACACATACACACATAACACAGCTTATACCATATTTTATACCAAAATAAATCACTGATGGATTAAAGACTTATGGTTATTTTCATTACACTTAAACTTTAATCTTCAGTAATTTATTTTTCTAATATCCAGTGCTAGTAAATGAGGACACTTTCGTGTACTGCAAATTGAGTGTGAATCATTACAAAATTTTTGGAAAGTGACTTGGTAGTATGTGTCAAATTTCTCAAAAATATCCATAATAATTAGTAATTTCATGGCTAAAATAGATGTTCTTAAGTATTTGATATCATTTAGAAAGTTCTTGACTATTATATGATAATACCAAAACTTAAAAATACTAAAAGTATCAATTAATATGATATTGGTTAAATTAAGCTAGGGAATACTTAAATAGGTAATTGTTCTTGCTGGGAAAATCCTATGGACAGAGAAGCCTGGTGGGCTACAGTCCATGGGATGACAAAGAGTTAGACATGACTGAAGCAACTGAGCACACACACATATGTACATATACAGACAAATATATACACAAACACACAAATTGAAAAAAATATATACCAAAAAATTAACAATTGTTAGCAATACATCTATTAAAATTTGTTTCTTTTTTGTTATACTTGAATTTTCTTAGTTTTTCTTTTCTCTATGGATTTTTCATAAAAGAGCTATTCTTAAACTTTATATAAACATATACAAGATAATTCTAACTATAACTATTTTGCATATATCATTTTTGTTAATTCTACTTGCTTTGATTGATAATTTTATAAAGATACCTGTGACCCTAGTCAGATTGTAAACAGAGTCTTAATGTCTTATACATCTTTATATTCCCCTANAAAGAGGCTGAGAGACAACAAAAATTGGCTTAAAATTTTTTCATTTGAAAAGTTGATTTATTGGATGCAAGTTGGAGTTAGGATTTCTAAGGGTTACGTGTGGATAGTAAAGAGGTCTAGATCTGAAAAAACCTTTGATGTTGTGTTAACAAATTACAATTTTTCTTTAAAGCAATGAAAACCTTTGATGTACATTAAATGGAAAAAGAGGAAATGGCCCATAGCATGAGAAAGCATTTTGAGGCACAGTTCATGTAAGATGTGATAGTTCTTTGGAGACTTTGGTAATATACTCTGGCCTATGGAATACTAGAGTTTTGAGACTGATAAAATCTAATGTATCCACTTTAAGTAATGTATAGTATTCAACATATAGCATATGCATATACTATAATATTTGTTTTTCAGAGAGACAGATATAAAAACAGATTTCTCAAAATAATTATCTGATACACGTTGGTCATCTTTCACTACATGTGCATTAACTTTAAAGTATATTTTATACACACAAAGACAAAATTAAAAATATATTAGTAAGTATCAAATACAGTTAATCTGACAGTCATAAATGTACAATGATGGTATAGCATAAACATAATTCAACTGTAGATTTACTGGGTGAGAAAACTTAAAAGACAAGACTTGAAAGGAGTTATATATTTTACTTCACTGTGAAGAACAGGCAGTGATAATATAAGATACACATAAGCTGGATAATAGGAATTNGATGGTATAGCATAAACATAATTCAACTGTAGATTTACTGGGTGAGAAAACTTAAAAGACAAGACTTGAAAGGAGTTATATATTTTACTTCACTGTGAAGAACAGGCAGTGATAATATAAGATACACATAAGCTGGATAATAGGAATTTACTCATGTATGGGTTCTTGATACATGATGGAGAGACCTGATAGATGAAGAAGGAAAGAGCTAGGACAATCCCCTTTCCACATGGAAGTGGAAATATATAAGTATATTAAAGATACAAATGTAAAAATCAAAACTTTACAAAAATTATAGAATAAAATATAGACAAGTGTATTTCTTACATATGTAGGGAAAAATATGAAAGACATAAAATAGAAATAATTAAACAATAGTGAGACTTCACAATTAGGAAGTCAAGGGATACCTGGAGTAACAGGTAAGCTTGACCTTGGAGTACAAAATGAAGCAAGGCCAAGGGAACAGAGTTTGCCAAGAACACACTGATTATATCAAACACCCTCTTCCAGTAACAAAAGAGATGACTACACACATGGACATGAACAGATGGTCAATACCAAAATCAGACTGATTACATTATTTGTAGCTCAAGATCAAGGAGCTCTACATAGTCAGCAAAAACAAGAACCTGGAACTCACTGTGTCTCAGATCATCAGCTCCTTATTGCAAAACTCAGGTATGACTTAAATTAATTCCCTCATGATTATACAGAGGAGGTGACAAATAGATTCAAGAGATTAAATCTGGTATACAGAGTGCCTGAATAACTGTGGACAGAGGTTCATGACATTGTGCAGGAGGTGGTGACCAAAACTATCCCCATGGACATGAAACAATGAACTGGTTCCAAATTGGGAAAAGAGTGTCAAGGCTATATATTGTCACCTTGCATATTTAACTTCTGTGCAGAGTAAATCATGCCAAATGCCAGGCTAGATAACTCAGAAGCGGGAATCAAGATTGCCTGAGAAATATCAGCAACCTCAGACATGCAGAAGACACTCCCCTTAATGGCAGAAAGCAAAGAGGAAATAGCTTCTGATGAAGGTGAAAGAGGAGAGCAAAAATGCTGGCTTAAAACTCAACATTCATAAAACGAAAATCATGGCATCTTGTCTCATCACTTCATGGAAAATACATGAGAAAAAAGTGGAAACAGTGACAGATTTTATTTTCTTGGGATCCAAAATCACTGTGGGCAGTGACTGCAGCCACAAAATTAAAAGGCTCTTTCTCATTGGAAGAAAAGCAATCACAAACCTAGACAGCATATTAAAAAGCAGAGACATCACTTTGCCAACAAAGATCCATATAGTCAAAACTATGGTTTTTCCACTAGTCATGTACAAATATGAGAACTGGGCCAGAAAGAAGATTGAGCATTGAAAAATTGATGCTTTCAAACTGTGGTGATGGAGAAGACTCTTGAGAGCCTCTTGGACTGCAAGGAGATCAAACCAGTCAATCCTACAGGAAATCAACCCTGAATATTTATTGGAAGGACTGGGACTGAAGCTGAAGTTCCAGTACTTCGGCCACCTGATGTGAAGAGCTGACTCATAAGAAAAGACCTTGACACTGGGAAAGACTGAGGGCAAGAGAAGGAGATGACAGAAGATAAGGAGGTTGGATAACATCACTGACTCAATGGACATGAAATTGAGCAAACTCTCAGATATAGTGGACAACAGGGAAGCCTGGCATGCCACAGTTCATGGGGTCACAAAGAGTCAGACACCACTTAGTGAGTGGACAACAATGTCACAATTAAAAACTTTATTATAGAAGGCAGAAAAATCTGGCAGGGAGAAGATAAATACAGCCAACAAAAATTTTAGTTAGTAGAACACATGCATAAATCATTCATATAAAAAGAGGGCAGGGCCAAAAAATTATATGAATGAAAATAAACCATACAAAGAAGAAACACAGATAACCAAGAAATAAATCTCCTCAGTCTTCCAGTAATCAGCATAATTAAAAATTACAATCAGATTTCCTTGCACATCCATCAATTAGAAAATGCTAAAAAGTCTAACCATATCAACTGACAAAGGATTAGGAAAACAGATTCTTCATATCAATTTGTTGGAAGTATAAATTAGAACAACTGAATATATGCCAACAATCCACTATACACACAACATTCCAGTCAGAAATCTCACTTCTAAGAAAATCTTTTGCACAAATAAGATCAGAGATACATAAGAGACATTACTTGAATCATTCTTTTAATACATTGGATAGGGAGATGGATGACATTGGGGAAGTTAAATAAAAGTTCTATTGTATATTCATGTATTATACATGACCTACTATACACCACTTGAAATGGATGGATTAGAATTTACCAGCCTTAAAAGATGCTGAATAAAGAAGCAATTAACAGATGCATGTGTGTAGTGTGCAAGCATATGATTTTTATAAATGTAAAGCCATTTATATATAAGTAGTAAAAGTATCAACAGGGACGAGTAACAGAACAAAGCTGTGGTAACGGTGTTTGGGGATGGAGAGAAAAGGAACGTGGCAGAAGAACACAGGGATTTCAACTTTTATTTCTATTAAAATAAATTAAAAATACATCAAAATGACAATCATTTTCATTTGTTTACTTGAAGAGGTGAGTAGATAGATGTTACCTTACTCCTTGCAATTTTCTGTTTTATAGAAATATCATTTTGAGAATATGGATGTGTTGCTGTTGCTGCTGCTGCTGCTGCTAAGTCGCTTCAGTCGTGTCCGATTCTGTGCGACCCCATAGACAGCAGGCCACCACACTCCCCCGTCCCTGGGATTCTCCAGGCAAGAACACTGGAGTGGGCTGTGTTAGGTAGTTAGAATAGGAAACAGGAGTCCAAAATGGAGATGGCTAAAACACAAGGAGATCCAACCAGTCCATTTCTGAAGGAGATCAGCCCTGGGATTTCTTTGGAAGGAATGATGCTAAAGCTGAAACTCCAGTACTTTGGCCACCTCATGCGAAGAGTTGACTCATTGGAAAAGACTCTGATGCTGGGAGGGATTGGGGGCAGGAGGAGAAGGGGACAACCGAGGATGAGATGGCTGGATGGCGTCACTGACTCGATGGGCGTGAGTCTGAGTGAACTCCAGGAGTTGGTGATGGACAGGGAGGCCTGGCGTGCTGCGATTCATGGGGTCACAAAGAGTCAGACATGATTGAGCGACTGAACTGAACTGAACTGAAAAGACAAAGAAGGGAAAAACACATGGATATAGAACAAAAGAAGGTCTGAGGACTGGAGTGAGGACCTCAGGTAGAACAAACAGCACTCTCGGCTAGCCCAGTTTACATAGGGCATGTCCAGGTAGAGAAAAAAATCATATAAAAAGAGGAGCCAAAGGCTAGGGCTCTCTCCCACACTCTGGCATGGTCCCCCACACTCTTTTCATGTTTTCCAGTCGGCATGCCCCCAAGCCTCGAGGATGGATTTTCCTGCTATTTTCTAAATAAAATAGAGCAGTAAAACGGAGCTGTAACACCAATCTAAGAGTTATAACATGGTCTGTCCAAGATCCGAGAGCTGAGATGCACCGAGGGCTTTAATGTTTGTCACTCCAAATCTTTGTTGTGACAAGACAGAACTGAAGAGAATACACTCACCTGACACTAGTATGACTGACTGTATGTTTCCAAATACAAAAAATTATGATAGTGTAATCAATATATACAAGCACACAGGTACATGCATACACATAAACCATATTTGACTGATGAATCTAGCAAGTTGGTCATAAATAATACAACTGTTCTGCAAGTATTTTGGGCCAAATGGTAGGGAAGGTGGACTGAGCTGTAGAAAACTNCTGACACTAGTATGACTGACTGTACGTTTCCAAATACAAAAAAATTATGATAGTGTAATCAATATATACAAGTACACAGGTACACGCATACACATAAACTATATTTGACTGATGCATCTAGCAAGTTGGTCATAAATAATACAACTGTTCTGCAAGTATTTTGGGCCAAATGGTAGGGAAGGTGGACTGAGCCGTAGAAAACCGTGAGGACAAATGTCAGGGAAGGGTGATAAATAGTTAAGTTCTAAGATTTAAACCTCTGCACCCAGACAAGCTGAACTGTATATAGTGGAATAAAAGGGGACCAGAAGAAACTGAGTGCAGGTGGAAGAAAAATATTTGAGAAGTAGGAATCATAACATTGGAGTGGGCTACCCTGAGGAATGCTTTACCTTGGTCAGCAACCTCAAGTCAAGTTTAGAAAGAATGCTATTTTGGAAGTCAGTAGACAAGGACTTTAAATCTGGCTATTCTACTACCAGTTCTTGACCCTGGGCCAGTTATTTTCCTTTTCAGAGTCTTGGTTTGTCTCTACATTCTTGAATCTCTATATTTCTCCAAGATATTATAAGACCTTTTGACTATTTTTCCATGGTACTCAGGGATTACTGTTAATGAACTGCAGCACCCTGTAAGTTCACCTATGCCGTATCAGCTCCCCATCTTGGTTTAAATCTTTTTCACCGTAGCATTACTAAAAGTTGGCCATTGCAAAAATAATTTAATCTATCAATAGATGAGACTCTCAGGAATGCATGGTATGGGCTGTATATTCTTGTGAAAAACTGATTTCTTTAAGACATTCTATGTCTTGGTCATCTACAACCCTTGGGTCAGTTGAACAATTTTGGCATTACAGAATTATTATCTTTCCCTTCACTTTCTTAGTACTTTCCCCACAGAATTTTTCCATCATGGGTCTGACTCTTTGTGGAAATTCCACCCACTGGTAGAATATTGTTTGGATAAATACTAAGAACTAGTTCAACTTAGTGGAGAGAACATTATAAGGATCACTCAGGTAAAGGGAAAAATTATTTGCATAATGAGAGGACAAAAAAGTGTTCAGTCCAGTCACAACACCCAGAAGAGAAACTAGCAGCATTTTTCAAAGTAGATGCACAGATGTACACTTATGGATCCTTGAAAGCCACATCCTGAGGTTTACAGTTGGAAATGTTAATATATGAATGAATATAGATTATCTCAGACGTTTAGGATGCTCAGCTGTCCCCTCCAAGTGTCACCATACAGGTGCAATTCAAGTAGGTTTGATAAATACTTGCTGGAAACTATCACACAAGCACTTTGTCAATCTCAGGGTTATATAACTTAAAATGCAACTGAAGTGAGATTCAGTACAGTTACGCCTGAGTGTGGGCCTCTGTTAACACTTTCAATGTTCACAAACTGAAACAGTCTGGTCAGGACAGTTTTCTGAATTCAAAGCTATATCATTAGTGCAAGGACCAGTTTCCCAAACATCCTTGGGAGTCGTACTTACTATTACTTAGTCATATTTACTATTATTTAGTTATACTTACTATTATTTAGTCATACTTAGTATTGAGGGACTGTTACCATCCCTTAACCTGCCACATAGCCTATCCTACCCAATATCGAACTCAAATTCAGGAAAGCTGGAGCCTGAAGCATATGGTGATCCTGGAACCCTACACTGGTACAGAGCAAGTCATGCTGGTCCTTTTATTGCAGGGCATCAGGTAAGAATGCTCAAAAACACAGAATGATAACAACAGAGGAAGTCAGCTAGGCTGAAGAAGGGAGAAGTGCTAAGGAGGGGGCAGCTCTAATGAGGACATCAATCCAAATAAGACCCCAAGTGTGTAATCTAAACTGTAGAGTTAAGGCAGGTGTTCAGTGGATAAATGCACTGGAAAGCCATGGCTAGAATCCTGTGAAGGATTTTGAGCACCCTGAAGGGAAAAGATATCTTAGACTGCCTAGCACATAGTTAGGTAAACCTTGGTTAGGCACTGCTGTATCTGCAAGCTTTCTTTAAAAATGTGATTATAAAATGTGATGATGCATGCACTTTCTCTAGCAAAGACAGATGATAAGTAGATTAAATAGATGATAAACAGATGAATAGATATTCATGGAATTATACACAAAATATTTTTCTTTTATGTGTATATCATGAACTGCTTTACTATCTGAACTATATTAAAAAGCATTAACATGAAACACTTTCAGTCAGGAAGTTCTGCCAAATGTTTGCATTGTTAATGATGTGGCCAGTGAGGTGTTTAAAGATTCAAGTTCTATGGAGTCAGAGAGAAATCCCGGAAGACTCAAAATTAACTGTGTGGTATATTTTAACATATGAATGTTTCTAAATATGTACTCAAAATTCTTATGGAGTGACTATCCCTCTATAACTTCTTAGAGTAATCCTTAGTGTTGCAGTACAAAGTGTTGACTTTGGCTTTAGACAGATCTGACTTTAAATTCTTGTACTCATGTTTTCTAGGTGTTTGATCTTGGTTTGTTATTCTAACCTCGTCCCTCCTGAATTGACTTCATCTACAAAGCGGAAGCACTAATGTCATGGTCACAGAGTTGCTATAAAAATTAGTGACATGATTCACATAATGCATCTAGTGTGTGCTTGTCACATAAGAGATGCTCTATAAATGAATTTTTATGACTTCCAGAAAAGGTAGATGGCATTTACAAATGAACAATGGGATGGGAATTACAGAATCATAGAACTAAAATTATAAGCCAAATAATAGAAAATGTAATTTTATATTCCCTGGTGGCTCAGATGGTAAAGCATCTGTCTACAGTGCAGGAGACCTGGGTTCGATCCCTGGGTTGGGAAGATCTGCTGGAGAAGGAAATGGCAATCCACTCCAGGACTATTGCCTGGAAAATCCCATGGACAGAGGAGCATGGTGGGCTGCAGTCCATGGGGTCGCAAAGAGTCAGACACGACTGAGCAACTTCATTTCACTTCTTCAAAGATATGAGGGACACATAAAAAAATAGAAAATAGTCTTTAAATATATTCTATCACACTGCTATAAGTTTTAACACAAATTACATCACCAGGTCTAAAGGACCACAGCTCTCTAAATATTGCAAATCACTAAGTAAAACAATTCTTTAAAATTGTGTTTTAACACAGCTTTGTTATAA
Source organism: Raphicerus campestris (assembly GCA_006410735.1). Taxonomy (NCBI): domain Eukaryota; kingdom Metazoa; phylum Chordata; class Mammalia; order Artiodactyla; family Bovidae; genus Raphicerus; species Raphicerus campestris. The sequence continues at coordinate 291,328 of SJYW01051066.1, read as the reverse complement.
ATATTATCTGTTCTTTGCTATTTCTGTATTATACAAGTAACATATATAATTACAAAAAAGTGATGAGTAAAAGTATATTTTCATAACTCACCTGTTATTTCTACTTCTCAAAGATAACTACTGCTTTAAAAAAAAAGATAACTACTGCTAACATATTGTGAACAAATTTCTACACCATATGTACATGTATTTATGTATATGAATACACATACAAATATAATTTCTTTTAAAAATAGAACCATAATAATGCTAAAATATTCTTTTCCTATCATTATTATTCAACTACATATCCATTTTCTTAATATTAATAACTTTTCAAATAAAATATTCTACAGTATTCTGTTCAATATGGTGACTGAACAAAACTGTAGCTGTTCTAAAATACAGTTATAAAGAAGCTGCTCTAGAGACCAAAGCCTTCTGGAAGCTGGGTTATAACTGCATTTTATAGAATAGAACATCTTGTTCTATTTAAGCTTTCACCTTATCCTAAACCCATATTTGTATTCCATTTTGAGACTATGACATACTAGTTTATAAAAAACCTTGTGATCTTTCATTGAAAGTGCTGAATATTATTATAACCATTTATCTTCACCCAGTAGAAACCCTTGACTGGAAAAGGCATTGTTTTATTTTCCTGATGCACTAGGGGAAGTTGTTACATTTTTGGCTCCAGCTCTTGCTATTAATTCTTTAACTTTTATGACCATGAACCACTGTCCTCAAATTCTTTTCTTCCCATTTTCATCAATATAGCTATATATAATCTTGCTTTAGCAATGAGAAAACACAGACCAACAGTGCATTGCAATTGGCAGGCTTATGCAAAATTAAATATTACCTGTTGACTTGAGCAGGCCTTTAAACCAGCTCTGAATTTATAATAATTTTTCATAGGGAACCCATCCATTGATTTAGGTATGTGAAGACAATCAGTAAGCAATAATATTAGCAGCATGCATTTTCTTTATAAATAAATAATAGGAGCAATGAAATTCTCCATAATTTAGCATTCAGTCACACAAGCTTAATTAACAATGTCTTTATATACATAGGATGCATGGGAAATAGTTTATTATATCTTAGTAATATAAAAAATTACCTTCTAATTGTTTTTCTTTTTAGTATTTTCATCATAAACATAGTCTGAGGATTTAACTCTAGGAGGATCACTATATAAAAACCTATGATTGGGAGATTGGTTGTTTAGTTGTTAATTTGGGTCCAACTCTTTGCAAAGACGCTTGCTTCTTAGAAGAAAAGTTATGACCAACCTAGACAGCATATTAAAAAGCAGAGACATTACTTTTCCAACAAAGATCCAGACATCTAGTCAAACCTATGGTTTTTCCAGTAGTATGGATGTGAGCTGCTGCTGCTGCTAAGTTGCTTCACTCATGTCCGACTCTGTTAGACCGCATAATGCATGTGAGAGTTGGACTATAAAGAAAGTTGAGCACTGAAGAATTGATGCTTTTAAACTGTGGTGTTGGAGTTCAAGGAGTCTCTTGGACTGCAAGAAGATCCAACCAGTCCATCCTAAAGGAAATCAGTCCTGAATATTAATTGAAAGGACTGATGCTGAAGCTGAAACTCCAATACTTTCGCCATCTGATGTGAAGAACTGACTCATTTTAAAAGACCTCGATGCTGGGAAAGTTTGAAGGAAGAAGAGAAGGGGATGGCAGAGGATGAGATATTTGGATAGCATCACCAACTCTATGGACATGAGTTTGAGTGAGCTGCAGGAGTTGGTGATGGACAGAGGCCTGGTGTGCTGGAGTCCATGGGGTTGCAAAGAGTTGGACATGGCTGTGATTGAACTGAACTAAACTAAACTTTGCAACCCCATGGACTGTAGTCCACCAGGCTCCTCTGTCCATGGGGTTTTCCAGGCAAGAATACCGGAGTGGGTTACCATTTCCTACTCCAGGGGATTCTCCCAACTTAGGGATTGAACTTGTGTCTCCTGCATTGGCTGGGGGGTTCCTTTACCACTGAGCCACCAGGGAAGCTCACACAAGTGTGTGTGTGTGTGTGTGTGTGTGTGTGTGTGTATACACACACAACAATAATTGGTATTTAAATCATGTAAATACAAACTGTTGCTAAAGAATTTTCATCACCTGTCTCTACTTTGTCCTATCCTCCTTGGCAATAATTAGGTTTTCTACACCATTATCATTATTCTGATTCTTTTCTTTGTTTTAACATAGGTCTTTTTTTTTCCTATGGCCCCTTCTTCATCAATTACTATTAGTTGTTAAGATATTAGAATTGCTGCCTAAATCTTAGTGTTCTTTAAAAAAAATAAAGGCAAAGAACTAAGGGCCACATGTGCTGGGAAGATAACAGAAAAACATCCACAAAGAGATGATGTTTTATAGTGGGTCTGAAGAGAACATGATAATTTTATTTATATCATGGTGGCTAATATCATCCTTATGCCTTCTGCTTGGCAGTGTCATTGATCAGTGTGTTGTAGTAGAAAAAAAAAAAAAGAACAATCCACGCTAATGCAGCACAGGATATTCAAATTTTCCTTCTGTCTCTGCTGTATAGATTGAAGCCACAGGCAGAGGTAGTATGACCTTAATTTAGAGCCTGACTCTCATTTATTTGTCATGTGCTCTGGAAAAGCTTCTTTTTCTTTTTTGCGTGTTAGTTCCCTCATTCCTAATATGGGAAAAACAAGACTTTTCTTGCAAAATTGTTGGGAAGATTACAACTGCTGCATATATTATCTATACTAATTCCTAGTACCCAATAGCTACTCAAGGAAGGGTAGCTGTAATTATAATAGTTGTTATTAATCATGATCCTCAGATTGTCAAAGAAATAGACTGGAAAAACCTTATTTTTACACCTACCCCTTTACAGATACTATCTGCATTTTAAGATAGATGTATTTATTACATTTGTTAAGGCAATTGAATGAAATAGAAGAAAATAGTAGAATCAAATACTTCCTATAGAAAGTATTGGATTGGACATTTTTAGTAAAAACTTATCCTCTATTTCCCCTCCCTCCCTTCTTTTATTCCTTTCTCATTTTTACTTTCTTTTCTCTCACTTTTACTTCCTTGTATACACATGTATATTCTCACCATTTACTCCAAATCTATTTTCTTATTCTCTGTTTTGCATTTATAGATATTCTGAAAGTTCTTTAGAAACTTTTTGTGCTTAGCAGAAAGAATATCAACGTGGCTGACTAAAATTTTTGAAAAACCAGTACCTTAGGCTTATTAGAAATTTGTGTATATAAAATCTCATATAATAGTCTCAGATAAGCAAAAATATAAAATTTTAATATAAAATATGTTGAAGAATGTCTTCAGTCAATTCCTGATAAATTCTGAGGGTAACTTATTACACATATTCCTTAGGAACCATTTTTTAAGCTACTATAGTGGTGTTTAAATCAACGTATATATGTTTAAATCTTTAGGGTCTGTTCAGATATTTTTTCTAAAGGTCCTCTTGCTCATATGAAAGGATCTGCTTTCACTTTTCTCTCTTTATTCTGTCCCTTCTTATTGCAAGGAGTGGTATTTCTGAACTATGCACATTCTAGTTTTGAATTAAGGAAGAGTTGTTGGTCTATTTATGGAATCCAAGTTTTTTTTTTTTTCTGTGTTCTTTTCTCTAATGACACAAAACTCTCAAAATAGGTTAAAAATATGGTGCTTAGATTCCAAAAACTATGATGATTAAATAATCAGTTGTGATGATTAAGTAATGGCTGCCGTTTTCTGCCTTCTACTCTCCTATTTGATGTCAGCTTTGAAATTTGTTTTGAAGCCTCTGAATTTTGGTTGAAGCTTCCTTCATGGGTTTTAGGTATTCAGATGTACCATGAACTGAAAGAAAACATGAAGAATGAAATCTTCTGACTAATGTGCTTCCCAAAGTTACAACATCAGGAATCATAAAATAATATACTGGGAGAATGTGGCAGTATCACATTGTTTCACAGCATCTCAAACTGTCTGAATTGTAAGTGATATTCAGTGACCTCAGCTTGTCCTTGAGTCTCTAGCAAAAAGATAATGCGGCAGCTAGAGCCCTAGCAGCGACTGGAGCCACGTTTAAAATAAAGAATGTTGCTGTCTTCTATTTCTACAAAACCAAGCTAAAGTATTAAAATGATTTTTGGTAATATTCTGCCCTTTTATGAAACAATGAATTATTTTCTATCAATTAGATAGCAACTAAATAAGGTTGTGTGCTTTCAGATATTCAAATAGACTTGGAAAACCCCTTAACCTTTTTTGGATGCAGCCTTCTTTTGATGAGATTGGATAAGGTAAGAGATCATTAAAAAGACTGACAACTGCCAATATACTGGTTAAAAAAAAAAAAAAAGAAATGGTTTGCACATATGCTTATCCTTGATTTACTAGATGTTGTTCTAGCTTTTTCAAGAGAGTGAAACAGAAAAATCTATTTGTGTCCTTTAGAGATTAATGTGAGTTGAAGGAGATTTTTTTTTCTCCTTTTTAAGCTTCAAGTAAAATGAGTTGTTAAGATGGATAAAGTGTGTAAAAATAAACAAACTAGTTAATAGAAGTTGAAGATCCATAATTCCAACATAAATTTATTATAATTCCTACCTAGGAATATGTTCTTTAATGAAGTTAAAATTAATATGTGTCCTTATTAAATTCATATTATTTTATGACATTTGATATTCATAGAAGAGAAATAGCTTTTGAACATAGAAGATATAATTATTTTCTCATTATTAACTTTCAGTGGTGGAAACAATCAAGATATTTTAACCAGTCATTCAGAAAAACTCTCAGATTAAATTCTGTTTGCAAGTTAGATACAAAGTCTTTGTAAAACAGAATTCTGCATTTAAATACATTGGAAATACTCGTTAATAGAGTTAACCTAGTTTTTCCACATTTACCTTGAAGTTACTCCCAGTTTAAAAGAGACTTGAAAAACTAAGTTAGCTATGGAAATAGGCAGTGTATATGTATTGTTAGTTGCAAGGTAATAACTCAGTGAGATACATGTTATTGACTGAGTTCCTCTAAACTATTGTTTCTTAGTTTTGTTTATGGATTCAAATGTTATTGTTCAATATATGCAAGAGCTGCATAAATTATTGTAGTGCACAGGCAGTATGAAACCACCAATTTACTTCACCTCACCACAGCATTAAATGTCAAAGTGTCAAGCTGTCCCTTCAGGTTTCATTGGAAAACATAAATTATTGCTAATAGAATGCACCAGTGAAATTTCTGAATAACAAATGACCGCGGAAAGCATCACTACAAGAAGGAACTATAGAATACTTGAGATAATTTATGATACAAATATTTTCCAAAGCTGGTCTGCCTGGAAGGTTGATTTCCTAATGTAAAATAAATAACTGACTGAGTTTCATGTGTTCAACTCATCCTCCTGCAATTTCTGTCAAGTACATTCTTAAAGAAGTAGTAGCTCTGACTGCAAAACTGTAGTGCCCTTAGAACATCAATGATACAAAGTGGAAGATTCAGCTTGAGATTAATAGCTTGAGTTCTTCCAAACTTTCCCTTTTTTATGGATTCAAATGTTATTGTTTCATAGAACATAATGGTGTCTGTTNGTCGCAAAGAGTCAGACACGACTGAGCAACTTCATTTCACTTCTTCAAAGATATGAGGGACACATAAAAAAATAGAAAATAGTCTTTAAATATATTCTATCACACTGCTATAAGTTTTAACACAAATTACATCACCAGGTCTAAAGGACCACAGCTCTCTAAATATTGCAAATCACTAAGTAAAACAATTCTTTAAAATTGTGTTTTAACACAGCTTTGTTATAAATATTATCTGTTCTTTGCTATTTCTGTATTATACAAGTAACATATATAATTACAAAAAAGTGATGAGTAAAAGTATATTTTCATAACTCACCTGTTATTTCTACTTCTCAAAGATAACTACTGCTTTAAAAAAAAAGATAACTACTGCTAACATATTGTGAACAAATTTCTACACCATATGTACATGTATTTATGTATATGAATACACATACAAATATAATTTCTTTTAAAAATAGAACCATAATAATGCTAAAATATTCTTTTCCTATCATTATTATTCAACTACATATCCATTTTCTTAATATTAATAACTTTTCAAATAAAATATTCTACAGTATTCTGTTCAATATGGTGACTGAACAAAACTGTAGCTGTTCTAAAATACAGTTATAAAGAAGCTGCTCTAGAGACCAAAGCCTTCTGGAAGCTGGGTTATAACTGCATTTTATAGAATAGAACATCTTGTTCTATTTAAGCTTTCACCTTATCCTAAACCCATATTTGTATTCTATTTTGAGACTATGACATACTAGTTTATAAAAAACCTTGTGATCTTTCATTGAAAGTGCTGAATATTATTATAACCATTTATCTTCACCCAGTAGAAACCCTTGACTGGAAAAGGCATTGTTTTATTTTCCTGATGCACTAGGGGAAGTTGTTACATTTTTGGCTCCAGCTCTTGCTGTTAATTCTTTAACTTTTATGACCATGAACCACTGTCCTCAAATTCTTTTCTTCCCATTTTCATCAATATAGCTATATATAATCTTGCTTTAGCAATGAGAAAACACAGACCAACAGTGCATTGCAATTGGCAGGCTTATGCAAAATTAAATATTACCTGTTGACTTGAGCAGGCCTTTAAACCAGCTCTGAATTTATAATAATTTTTCATAGGGAACCCATCCATTGATTTAGGTATGTGAAGACAATCAGTAAGCAATAATATTAGCAGCATGCATTTTCTTTATAAATAAATAATAGGAGCAATGAAATTCTCCATAATTTAGCATTCAGTCACACAAGCTTAATTAACAATGTCTTTATATACATAGGATGCATGGGAAATAGTTTATTATATCTTAGTAATATAAAAAATTACCTTCTAATTGTTTTTCTTTTTAGTATTTTCATCATAAACATAGTCTGAGGATTTAACTCTAGGAGGATCACTATATAAAAACCTATGGTTGGGAGATTGGTTGTTTAGTTGTTAATTTGGGTCCAACTCTTTGCAAAGACGCTTGCTTCTTGGAAGAAAAGTTATGACCAACCTAGACAGCATATTAAAAAGCAGAGACATTACTTTTCCAACAAAGATCCAGACATCTAGTCAAACCTATGGTTTTTCCAGTAGTATGGATGTGAGCTGCTGCTGCTGCTAAGTCGCTTCAGTCATGTCCGACTCTGTGAGACCGCATAATGGATGTGAGAGTTGGACTATAAAGAAAGTTGAGCACTGAAGAATTGATGCTTTTAAACTGTGGTGTTGGAGTCCAAGGAATCTCTTGGACTGCAAGAAGATCCAACCAGTCCATCCTAAAGGAAATCAGTCCTGAATATTAATTGGAAGGACTGATGCTGAAGCTGAAACTCCAATACTTTCGCCATCTGATGTGAAGAACTGACTCATTTTAAAAGACCTCGATGCTGGGAAAGATTGAAGGAAGAAGAGAAGGGGATGGCAGAGGATGAGATGTTTGGATGGCATCACCAACTCTATGGACATGAGTTTGAGTGAGCTGCAGGAGTTGGTGATGGACAGAGGCCTGGTGTGCTGGAGTCCATGGGGTTGCAAAGAGTTGGACATGGCTGTGATTGAACTGAACTAAACTAAACTTTGCAACCCCATGGACTGTAGTCCACCAGGCTCCTCTGTCCATGGGGTTTTCCAGGCAAGAATACTGGAGTGGGTTACCATTTCCTACTCCAGGGGATCCTCCCAACTTAGGGATTAAACTTGTGTCTCCTGCATTGGCTGGGGGGTTCCTTTACCACTGAGCCACCAGGGAAGCTCACACAAGTGTGTGTGTGTGTGTGTGTGTATACACACACAACAATAATTGGTATTTAAAGCATGTAAATACAAACTGTTGCTAAAGAATTTTCATCACCTGTCTCTACTTTGTCCTATCCTCCTTGGCAATAATTAGGTTTTCTACACCATTATCATTATTCTGATTCTTTTCTTTGTTTTAACATAGGTCTTTTTTTTTCCTATGGCCCCTTCTTCATCAATTACTATTAGTTGTTAAGATATTAGAATTGCTGCCTAAATCTTAGTGTTCTTTAAAAAAAATAAAGGCAAAGAACTAAGGGCCACATGTGCTGGGAAGATAACAGAAAAACATCCACAAAGAGATGATGTTTTATAGTGGGTCTGAAGAGAACATGATAATTTTATTTATATCATGGTGGCTAATATCATCCTTATGCCTTCTGCTTGGCAGTGTCATTGATCAGTGTGTTGTAGTAGAAAAAAAAAAAAAAAGAACAATCCACACTAATGCAGCACAGGATATTCAAATTTTCCTTCTGTCTCTGCTGTATAGATTGAAGCCACAGGCAGAAGTAGTATGACCTTAATTTAGAGCCTGACTCTCATTTATTTGTCATGTGCTCTGGAAAAGCTTCTTTTTCTNGCCTTCTGCTTGGCAGTGTCATTGATCAGTGTGTTGTAGTAGAAAAAAAAAAAAAGAACAATCCACGCTAATGCAGCACAGGATATTCAAATTTTCCTTCTGTCTCTGCTGTATAGATTGAAGCCACAGGCAGAGGTAGTATGACCTTAATTTAGAGCCTGACTCTCATTTATTTGTCATGTGCTCTGGAAAAGCTTCTTTTTCTTTTTTTGCGTGTTAGTTCCCTCATTCCTAATATGGGAAAAACAAGACTTTTCTTGCAAAATTGTTGGGAAGATTACAACTGCTGCATATATTATCTATACTAATTCCTAGTACCCAATAGCTACTCAAGGAAGGGTAGCTGTAATTATAATAGTTGTTATTAATCATGATCCTCAGACTGTCAAAGAAATAGACTGGAAAAACCTTATTTTTACACCTACCCCTTTACAGATACTATCTGCATTTTAAGATAGATGTATTTATTACATTTGTTAAGGCAATTGAATGAAATAGAAGAAAATAGTAGAATCAAATACTTCCTATAGAAAGTATTGGATTGGACATTTTTAGTAAAAACTTATCCTCTATTTCCCCTCCCTCCCTTCTTTTATTCCTTTCTCATTTTTACTTTCTTTTCTCTCACTTTTACTTCCTTGTATACACATGTATATTCTCACCATTTACTCCAAATCTATTTTCTTATTCTCTGTTTTGCATTTATAGATATTCTGAAAGTTCTTTAGAAACTTTTTGTGCTTAGCAGAAAGAATATCAACGTGGCTGACTAAAATTTTTGAAAAACCAGTACCTTAGGCTTATTAGAAATTTGTGTATATAAAATCTCATATAATAGTCTCAGATAAGCAAAAATATAAAATTTTAATATAAAATATGTTGAAGAATGTCTTCAGTCAATTCCTGATAAATTCTGAGGGTAACTTATTACACATATTCCTTAGGAACCATTTTTTAAGCTACTATAGTGGTGTTTAAATCAACATATATATGTTTAAATCTGTTCAGATATTTTTTCTAAAGGTCCTCTTGCTCATATGAAAGGATCTGCTTTCACTTTTCTCTCTTTATTCTGTCCCTTCTTATTGCAAGGAGTGGTATTTCTGAACTATGCACATTCTAGTTTTGAATTAAGGAAGAGTTGTTGGTCTATTTATGGAATCCAAGTTTTTTTTTTTCTGTGTTCTTTTCTCTAACGACACAAAACTCTCAAAATAGGTTAAAAATATGGTGCTTAGATTCCAAAAACTATGATGATTAAATAATCAGTTGTGATGATTAAGTAATGGCAGCCGTTTTCTGCCTTCTACTCTCCTATTTGATGTCAGCTTTGAAATTTGTTTTGAAGCCTCTGAATTTTGGTTGAAGCTTCCTTCATGGGTTTTAGGTATTCAGATGTACCATGAACTGAAAGAAAACATGAAGAATGAAATCTTCTGACTAATGTGCTTCCCAAAGTTACAACATCAGGAATCATAAAATAATATACTGGGAGAATGTGGCAGTATCACATTGTTTCACAGCATCTCAAACTGTCTGAATTGTAAGTGATATTCAGTGACCTCAGCTTGTCCTTGAGTCTCTAGCAAAAAGATAGTGCGGCAGCTAGAGCCTTAGCAGCCACTGGAGCCACGTTTAAAATAAAGAATGTTGCTGTCTTCTATCTCTACAAAACCAAGCTAAAGTATTAAAATGATTTTTGGTAATGTTCTGCCCTTTTATGAAACAATGAATTATTTTCTATCAATTAGATAGCAACTAAATAAGGTTGTGTGCTTTCAGATATTCAAATAGACTTGGAAAACCCCTTAACCTTTTTTGGATGCAGCCTTCTTTTGATGAGATTGGATAAGGTAAGAGATCATTAAAAAGACTGACAACTGCCAATATACTGGTTAAAAAAAAAAAAAAAGAAATGGTTTGCACATATGCTTATCCTTGATTTACTAGATGTTGTTCTAGCTTTTTCAAGAGAGTGAAACAGAAAAATCTATTTGTGTCCTTTAGAGATTAATGTGAGTTGAAGGAGATTTTTTTTTCTCCTTTTTAAGCTTCAAGTAAAATGAGTTGTTAAGATGGATAAAGTGTGTAAAAATAAACAAACTAGTTAATAGAAGTTGAAGATCCATAATTCCAACATAAATTTATTATAATTCCTACCTAGGAATATGTTCTTTAATGAAGTTAAAATTAATATGTGTCCTTATTAAATTCATATTATTTTATGACATTTGATATTCATAGAAGAGAAATAGCTTTTGAACATAGAAGATATAATTATTTTCTCATTATTAACTTTCAGTGGTGGAAACAATCAAGATATTTTAACCAGTCATTCAGAAAAACTCTCAGATTAAATTCTGTTTGCAAGTTAGATACAAAGTCTTTGTAAAACAGAATTCTGCATTTAAATACATTGGAAATACTCGTTAATAGAGTTAACCTAGTTTTTCCACATTTACCTTGAAGTTACTCCCAGTTTAAAAGAGACTTGAAAAACTAAGTTAGCTATGGAAATAGGCAGTGTATATGTATTGTTAGTTGCAAGGTAATAACTCAGTGAGATACATGTTATTGACTGAGTTCCTCTAAACTATTGTTTCTTAGTTTTGTTTATGGATTCAAATGTTATTGTTCAATATATGCAAGAGCTGCATAAATTATTGTAGTGCACAGGCAGTATGAAACCACCAATTTACTTCACCTCACCACAGCATTAAATGTCAAAGTGTCAAGCTGTCCCTTCAGGTTTCATTGGAAAACATAAATTATTGCTAATAGAATGCACCAGTGAAATTTCTGAATAACAAATGACCGCGGAAAGCATCACTACAAGAAGGAACTATAGAATACTTGAGATAATTTATGATACAAATATTTTCCAAAGCTGGTCTGCCTGGAAGGTTGATTTCCTAATGTAAAATAAATAACTGACTGAGTTTCATGTGTTCAACTCATCCTCCTGCAATTTCTGTCAAGTACATTCTTAAAGAAGTAGTAGCTCTGACTGCAAAACTGTNAGTTTTGTTTATGGATTCAAATGTTATTGTTCAATATATGCAAGAGCTGCATAAATTATTGTAGTGCACAGGCAGTATGAAACCACCAATTTACTTCACCTCACCACAGCATTAAATGTCAAAGTGTCAAGCTGTCCCTTCAGGTTTCATTGGAAAACATAAATTATTGCTAATAGAATGCACCAGTGAAATTTCTGAATAACAAATGACCGCGGAAAGCATCACTACAAGAAGGAACTATAGAATACTTGAGATAATTTATGATACAAATATTTTCCAAAGCTGGTCTGCCTGGAAGGTTGATTTCCTAATGTAAAATAAATAACTGACTGAGTTTCATGTGTTCAACTCATCCTCCTGCAATTTCCGTCAAGTACATTCTTAAAGAAGTAGTAGCTCTGACTGCAAAACTGTAGTGCCCTTAGAACATCAATGATACAAAGTGGAAGATTCAGCTTGAGATTAATAGCTTGAGTTCTTCCAAACTTTCCCTTTTTTACGGATTCAAATGTTATTGTTTCATAGAACATAATGGTGTCTGTTTTACCTCCTCAAATACTTTTTTTTTTAACTAGTTGATTTTTTTTAAAATTACTTTATTCTACGTTATAATACTGTATTGCTTTTGCCATACATTGACATGAATCGGCCACAGGTGTACATGAGCTCCCAATCCTGAAACCCCCTCCCACCTTCCACCCCATATCATCTCTCTGGATCATCCCCATGCTCCAGCCCCAAGCATCCTGTATCCTGTATCGAACATAGACTGGCGCTTCATTTCTTACATGATAGTTTACATGTTTCAATGCCATTCTCCCAAATCATCCCACCCTCTCCCTCTCTCTCAGAGGCCAAAAGTCCGTTCTATACCTCTGTGTCTCTTTTATACAGGGTCATCATTACTATCTTTCTAAATTCCATATATATGTGTCAGTATACTGTATTGGTATTTTTCTTTCTGGCTTACTTCACTCTGTATAATCGGCTCCAGTTTCATCCATCTCATTAGAACTGAGTCAAATTTATTCTTTTTAAGGGCTGAGTAATATTCCATTGTGTATATGTACCACAGCTTTCTTATCCATTCATATGCTGATGGACATCTAGGTTGTTTGAAATTCCAATGAATGAATAAACTCTGAATTTATTCATTTTGCTGTTCTGCTTCCTTCTTATTTTTATGAGGAGCATATCGAGGAACAAAAAGCATACTTCTACATATTTAAGAATGACTTATCAGAATTTCTGGCAAACTCATTAACTATTTTAGAAGATTCTGAAGGTAGTTTCTATGAAAAAACAACAACAAAAAAATCTTACAGAGAAAATAATCAGTTAAAAAATCTATGATGAAAAAAACAACAGAGATTTACCATTTGCAATAGGAACTTGTACATTTCTTTCATTTTGGCACAGACAGGGCAGTATTTGGGCAGGTTAAATACAGATACAATTGAAAGAATCACACAGGCCTGGACACTTCCACTGTAAGTTGACTTTCCCTTCTCAGAAGCTTGTATCATGAAAGTGTAAAACTAGTATGAAGCTAACATGTGAACACTGTTATAAGTTACAATATTTTAAAAAATGTTTTATTTAAGAAGGTAGCATAATGGTCATGCTTACATATCTACATGGGATATTAGAAGTAAATTGATTAGGAAATATTTTGAATAGCTCAATATTTATACTTTATTATTTTCTGTTTTTGCATTTTTTCTCATCCACTTAGTCCATGAATATTCATAAACTAAAACTCAGTTTATTAGTGATTTTCAGAATAGTTGTCTTTAGAAAAAAATAAATCAAATCGATTATCTGGAATAAGAAGTAAAAATATTCCTTGGCTTCAACATATAAAACATTATGGTTCTTCTCAATGTAGAAACACATTCTAAAAACAATATAAGTTAACCTTGGAAGAAGGCCTTTGGAAAAGTTTAACTTTCAAAATTTAATTTATTTTAATGATTTTTTTCCCTATTAATCCTTTGCACAGAAAAGCAAGATTCCTTAGACTTTTATTATGTGACTATAAGTTTGGTTTCATAATTTCATTGTTTAGTAGTGTGTTAATTTTATGCTTAGTCTCTTTTTTCTTTACCAAAAAACAAATTTAGCTAAATATATAGTTCTAGATCTTATGGCAGGGTTTCTCAAAATTTGTGGCGCATAAAAATCATTTGGAGGCCTTATTAGAATGGAGATTATCCTATCTCCAAATATTCTAAATTATGCCCTAAGTGCAGCATGAGGCCTAGAAAAATATATTATTTTACAAAAGCCCATATGACTCAGTTGTCAGTGTTGCGTGGATCACAGTTGGATTAAAAACAGCTTGAGATATCACTTGGCAAGGTATCAGTAGTTAAAAGTATTTAATATTCTTAATGTTATTCAACTGTTGAATCTGAAGTTAAGAATGAAAGGATGCAACAGGATATAAAGAATTGTGTGAACTTTGGTATCAGATATGCCTGGATTGAAATTCCAGCTCTGTCGCTTACTAGCTGTGCAACCTCAGGAAGTAATTTTTCAAACAACAAAACTAATAACAACTACACCGAAGGGAAGTTATGAAGGGTAAATTAAATCTTTGTATATGCATCTAACCAACAGTAGAGCATCTGTAAGTGCTTCATAAAATCTGTAATTATCTTCCCTTTTCCTTTTGTAGGAAAGTATGCAATGGTTATTTAGTTATCCTAGTAAATAAGCATACATTTCTCCTGGCTAATTTATTAAATTAGCTATCACATCTACTTGGTTCTTTCTAAAGTCAGACCACCATTATTTCCTACCGGGATTTCTATAAGGACTTTCTAATTATTTTCCTTAATGCTAATTTTACCCCCTTTTCAATCTGTTCTCTGCAGTGCATCCAGGCTGATTTGACTAAGATCCAAAGCTGGTGAATTTTCTCTCTCTCTGGTACTTTAAATTAGCAATGGCTTCCTATTATACTCAGGAAAAATGTCAACCAGCTGAGTCTTTCGTGATATGAACATTGCTTATTTTTCCTATTTTATTTCGAGTCATCCTATTTACTTGCTACACTCTAGCCATACAGAAACTGAAAATTCCATTAAGGAATTAAGTTCTCTCTTGCTTATCCACCAGGTCTGTCCTTCACCTGGTTAAATGATACATGCATTTCAGGCCTCACGTTAGACATATTTTCTTCTTAGATGTTTTTTGTTTTCCTAGACTCTCCAGTTATACTTTTTCTGAAGTCTTTCTATAACATTTATAACAAACATCAAACTGTACTGCAGTTGCTACATTTACTACTCTCTTCAACAGACCATGAGCAGTCCCTTGAGAATATGTAATACATGTTTCTTTAGTTATCAGATTCCAGTACCTAACACAGTGCTTGGCACATAGTACCTCCCCACAAAATTATTTATAGGGAGAATGAAAGCATGTATATAATGACCTTCTTGAATTCTACAGTGTCAGAGGAATAGTTCCTAGCTCTAAACTTATCATTTAAAAGCGACAGATATGGTAAGGAGGGGAAGAAGTTAAAGGCTAATAGGAAACAGTAAGACAGTCAAGCTTCTAGATAATGTGAAGGGGTTTCCCGAAAGAACAGAGGCACGAAAGGCTAATACTTGCAAGACTGCAGCTAGGTGCATTTTGCTGTGGCACATCAGCATGGTCTCTGTCACACAATATGTTTCACAGTGTTTTTCTAGCTCTGAAGTAACAAAGGCTACTGTCTTCAGTATTCTGCATTTCATTACATCTTGCACATGCTAGCATTAAAGGAGAAAATGCTCAAATTTCAGAAAAGAGAGGACTATGAGCTCTTTACTTTTACTATCTAGAGTCATATTTTCTCTATTTTTAAAAATAAAAATCATTTTAATTTAAGCCAAAGTTTTCTCTAATGTATTAAAGACACTACTGAACTTGGTTAGAAACATTTCACACATATATTTAATATGTGCCTAAAGATTTTATTTCACCAAAACAAAATACAGCCCTAATTATTTTACTAATTTTTGTCATTGTAGATACTAAAGCCAATATAAGCAATTAAGAAAAGCCAAAACTGTTCTAGGCACATGTGTTTGTGACACTCATAAATTTACGTTCAGTATAAGTTGTGTTTTCAGCAATTATTGCAAAGCATTGCTTATACCTTTTGTTACATTTTACTTTAAGGCAATTTTCAAGGTGTAATAAATTGGATTTGATAAAAGACAGTATGTACATTTCTTTGTAAGGGATTTTAAGTATAAAATTTACCAAGTCTTTATATTTGGAGGAATTCTATGCCTAGCTAAAATACTAAATAAATAGATAAGAAGGAGAATTTTAAATTGTTCAAACTTTTCATATCAGAATTAGTGTTAAGCCATGTATCTGATTACTATTGTAATGCAAATCAGTAAGTGCATTATTATGATGATGATTATGATTTAAATCCAGTGGGCAATACAGCATGCAGATTTATAAAATGCCTGAAAACTGAGAATACATTTTTCTATAATTTTAGTACAAAAAGGAGAGGAGCCATAAACATATATTAAATACCTGCTGTGTGTCAGACACGTGTTAAAATTTTGACATTTTCTATTTAGGTCACACAGATGTTGTGAATATTACATTAATGCTGAAAAATGCACAAATTACCTACTAGGATTCGATGAACGTGCGTCTGAGTGAACTCCGGGAGATGGTGATGGACAGGGAGGCCTGGCATCCTGAGATTCACGGGGTCGTGAAGAGTCGGACATGACTGAGTGACTGAACTGACTGAACTGAAATGAATAATAAATTAAAATATGATTATTTTACTCTTCATAAGCAGGTTGAAAGAAAAAAAAAAACTGTCCCACATTTGACAGATGAGGAAGATGAACTTCAAAACATTGTTTCTTGTCCAAATTTGCTTTACTTATAAGTAGAGAAGACAATGGAGAAGGCAATGGCAACCCACTCCAGTACTCTTGCCTGGAAAATCCCATGGACCGAGGAGCCTGGTAGGCTGCAGTCCATGGCGTCGCGAAGAGTCAGATACGACTGAGCGACTTCACTTTCACTTTTCACTTTCCTTCATTGGAGAAGGAAATGGCAACCCACTCCAGTGTTCTTGCCTGGAGAATTCCAAGGACGGGGGAGCCTGGTGGGCTGCCGTCTATGGCGTCGCACAGAATCTGACACGACTGAAGCGACTTAGCAGCAGCAGCGGCAGCGGCAGCAGCAGTAAAAGACAATGGCACCCCACTCCAGTACTCTTGCCTGGAAAATCCTATGGACGGAGGAGCCTGGTAGGCTGCAGTCCACAGGGTCGCTGAGAGTCGGATATGACTGAACAACTTCACTTTCTCTTTTCACTTTCATGCATTTATCAGAGAAGGAAATGGCAACCCACTCCAGTGTTCTTGCCTGGAGAATCTCAGGGACGGGGGAGCCTGGTGGGCTGCCGTCTATGGGGTCGCACAGAGTCGGACACGACTGAAGTGACTTATCAGCAGCAAGACAGGAAACAACCCATTTCTGTTTGCTTTTGATTGTCTTATGCCAAAGTCATGCCATTAAATCTGACCCTTTGGACTAAGGAGTCTTGTTAATACCTTCTATAAAAATGTAATCAAGAGTTTATATTTCTTTATGTAACAATTTTTTTCTGAAGCATCATTCAGTTATTTTTCTTGCATAATGTAATACCTTGATTTTCCAGAGCACTTAAAATTTGTTCAAAGAAAAGACTTGAGGACATATTGCAAACATCTCAGTGATGGGTGTTCTGTAATAGAAGAAATCAGAAGAGTGCCAAAAAGTACCATGTCAGTCATTAAGGAAGAAATCTCATAGACAGGAAGAAAGAATAGGTAAGTTAATTATGGTAAAGTTTTTTGAATGTTAAAGTAAGAATTTGGATCTTGGAAGAGAAAAGTTTGGTTGAAAGACTATATATATATATCACACACACACGTATATATAATATTTGTTTATTTATGTATATGTAAACAATGGCCAAATGTGAAACAATAGAATGATAGAAAATGCTATTAATATTTCCTACTATAAAGAAAGTGAAGTCTGTCAGTTGTATCCAACTCTTTCTGACTTCATGGACTGTAGCCCACCAGTCTCCTCTGTCCATGGGATTTTCCAGGCAAGAATACTGGAATGGGTTGCCATTTCCGTCTACATTTCCCACTATCAGTTCAGTTCAGTTCAGTCACTCAG
>SJYW01051066.1:241859-257896 GCA_006410735.1 Raphicerus campestris | reverse complement strand
CAGACTTTAAACAATATCACAAAGCTACAGTGATCAAAATAGCATGGCACTGACACAAAAGCAGGCATATGGAGCAGAATAGAGAGCACAGAAATAAGCTTACACATTTACAGTTAGTTAACTTTTGGCACAAGAGGCAAACACATGCAAAGAAAAGACAGTGTCTTCAGCAAGTGGTGGTTGGGAAGGCTGACAGATGCATGTAAATAAATGAGTTCAGAACATTCTCTCACACAAAATATAATAAATAAACTCAAAATAACTTAAAAACTTAAATACATGAGACCATCAAAGTCCTAAAAAGGAACATAGACAAAACATTCACTGACATAAATTGTACCAATGTTTTCTTCAGACAATCTCCCAAGGCAATATAAATAAAAGAAAAAATATAAAAAGGAGACCCAATCAAATTTACAAGCTTTTGTATAGCAAAGGACATCATAAACATAATCAAAAGACAACCAATACAGTATACTAACACATATATATGGAACTTAGAAAGACGGTACCAATAACCCTGTAAAAGAGACACAAAAGAGACAGCAAAAGAGACACAGATGTATAGAACAGACTTTTGGACTCTATGGGAGAGGGAGAAGGTGGGATGATTTGGGAGAATGGCATTGAAACATGTATACTATCATGTAAGAAATGAATCGCCAGTCTAAGTTCAATGAAGGATACAGGATGCTTGGGGCTGGTGCACTGGGATGACCCAGAGAGATGGTATGGGGAGGGAAGTGCGACGGGGGTTCAGGATTGGGAACTCATGTACACCCATGGCAGATTCATGTTGATGTATGGCAAAACCAATACAGTATTGTAAAGTAAAATAAAGTAAAAAAAAAACAAATTAAAATTAAAAAAAAAGACAACCTAAGATCTGAGAAAAACATTTGAAAATATGACTAACAAGTGATTAATTTCCACAAACAGCTCATACAACTCAATAACAAAAGAACAAACAACTCAATTGAAAAATGTGCAGAAGTCCTAAATAGACATTTCTCCAAAGACATGCAGATGCCCAACAGGTTTGTGAAAAGATGTTCAACATCATTAATTATTAGAGAAATTAAGATCAAAAGTAAAATGAAGTACCAACTCACACCAGTCAAAATGGCTGTCATTAAAAAAAAATGTCTACAAATAATAAATTCCAGGTGTGAAGAAAAGGGAACCCTCCTACACTATTGGTGCTGACCCTATGAAAAACAGTATGAGAAATTTTCAAAAAAGTGAAAATAGAGTTGGCATATGATCCAGCAATGCCATTCCTAGGCATATATCTGGACAAATCTATAATTCAAAAAGATACATGCACCGCTATGTTCATAGCAGCACTATTGACAAGAGCCACGACATGGAAATAACCTAAATGTCCACCAAAAGAACAGGTATAGAAGATGGTGTATATATAGACAATGGAATACCACTGCTGCTGCTGCTAAGTCACTTCAGTCATGTCCACTCTGTGCAACCCCAGAGACGGCAGCCTACCAGGCTCCCCTGTCCCTGGGATTCTCCAGGCAAGAACACTACTCAGTCATAAAAAAATGAAATAATGCTATTTTCAGCAACATGGATGGGCCTAGAGGTTATTGTACTAAGTGAAATAAGTCAGAAAGAGAAAGACAAATACCACATGATATCACTTATATGTGGAATCGAAAGTATGACAAAAATGCAAAACAGAAACAGATTCACAGATATGGAACACAGATTGTGGTTGCCAAGGGAGAAGAAGGTGAGGGAAAGAGGGATTGGGAGTTTGCAGTTACCAAATGTAAACTAGTATATATATATAATAGACAATAAGGTCTTATTATATGGCACAAGGAACAATATTCAATATCTTGTGATGAACAATAATAGAAAAGGATATGAAAAAGAATATATATATATGTATATGTAACTGAATCACTTTGCTGTATAGCAGAAATTAACACAGCATTGTAAATCAACTGCACTTCAATAAAATTTTATTTTATTTTTTAAATTATTTTTATTTTTTAATTAATTTATTTATTTTTAAAAAATTTATTTTTAAAAAAAAACTTTATTTTTATTTTATTCTACTTTACAGTACTGTATTGGTTTNTCCTCTAGGAGTTTTATAGTTTCTGGTCTTACATTTAGATCTTTAATCCATTTTGAGTTTATTTTTGTGTGTGGTGTTAGAAAGTGATCTAGTTTCATTTTTCTACAAGTGGTTGACCAGTTTTCCTATATAATTTTAAGAGAATTCTTTTCATTTTATAAGAATAATATATTAACTAGTTCCTCATTAACAAACTTTAAATGTATTATTGTCATATTATAGTAATGAGAGTGTTACAATCCAAGACTCCGAAGAAATGATGCAAGAGAAGGACACTTGAAATCCCAAATATTTCACAAACACACTATTTATGCAGCCTGAAGATTTTTCCAACTTGTGAGTCAACTCTCTTGCCAGCACAAAAATGAGACACACCTGCAAAGCAGTAACAGAACTAGGACAGATGGGAGGAAAGGCCCAAAGGTCAATTTAGCCATTCATAATATTTGGAACTCTAATTTGGTCATTGAATTTGTGAATTAAAAAAAAAAAAGAATTATAAGAAGAATATTCAACCTTTTATATCNCTGATTTATGTCAGAGAGTGTTTTGCCTATGTTGTCCTCTAGGAGTTTTATAGTTTCTGGTCTTACATTTAGATCTTTAATCCATTTTGAGTTTATTTTTGTGTGTGGTGTTAGAAAGTGATCTAGTTTCATTTTTCTACAAGTGGTTGACCAGTTTTCCTATATAATTTTAAGAGAATTCTTTTCATTTTATAAGAATAATATATTAACTAGTTCCTCATTAACAAACTTTAAATGTATTATTGTCATATTATAGTAATGAGAGTGTTACAATCCAAGACTCCGAAGAAATGATGCAAGAGAAGGACACTTGAAATCCCAAATATTTCACAAACACACTATTTATGCAGCCTGAAGATTTTTCCAACTTGTGAGTCAACTCTCTTGCCAGCACAAAAATGAGACACACCTGCAAAGCAGTAACAGAACTAGGACAGATGGGAGGAAAGGCCCAAAGGTCAATTTAGCCATTCATAATATTTGGAACTCTAATTTGGTCATTGAATTTGTGAATTAAAAAAAAAAAAGAATTATAAGAAGAATATTCAACCTTTTATATCAATCATGAATTTCTTCATTTAGTTGATATGTTACTTAAAAGTATAGAACACATGACAGAGGAAAGACCAGTTGATGCTAGGATATGCAATGGGTCAAGACTAGACTTATTCATGGGGAGCTTGTAAATGCACACAATTAGAAACTTCTTGGGTCTCTCACCCAAGTGCTAATTCACTTGACTGTAGCCTACCAGGCTCCTCTGTCCACGGGATTCTCCAGGCAAGGAAACTGGAGTCAGCTGCCATGCCCTCCTCCAGGTGATCCCAAACCAGGGATCAAACCCGTGTCTTTTATGTCTCCTGAACTGGAGGCAGGTTCTTTACCACTAGTGCCACCTGGGAAGCCCCAAGAACACATAAGAAAAGCTGCTTAAATATGGAACAGCAAGAATTCAGGACCCTGAGTTCAGACACCAGATCTTGATTTATTGTTTAACACAGTAACAAAATTATTTCTGGATATTTTAAGACCCTCTGAGCAGGAAAAGATAAAAAAACTACAGAAATCTAGTTTGGGATGCCTAAGATAAGGCTTAATGCTTTTTGATGTTACTTTCTTCACTTCTCCCTAAGGAGAAGATAAATTATGGGACTTTCAATTGTTGCCTTTGTCTATGCTGTGCTTGTACACATTTGATTCAAAATAAAGATTGTCAGCTGAACAGATTTATTCTGTTAAGTATTGCAGTTATGCCACTCTTTCACACTTGANTCAATTGTTGCCTTTGTCTATGCTGTGCTTGCACACATTTGATTCAAAATAAAGATTGTCAGCTGAACAGATTTATTCTGTTAAGTATTGCAGTTATGATACTCTTTCACACTTGGACTCAAAAATGGAAGCATAAAACCAATAGACTTCCAAAATATATTGGTAGGAAGTCATTGTTATATGAACAGGCATTCATTTTTTAGGGTTATAGAGATTTGGCAGAACTAGGACACTTTCTGTAAACTGGATTCATGTTTTGGACTTCCCTGGGGTTCAGTGGTAACGAATCTGCCTGCCACGCAAAAGACTTGGGTTTGATTCCTGGGTCAAGAAGATCCCCTGGAGACAGGAATGGCTACCCAACTCCAGGATTCATGCCTGGAAAATTCTATATACAGAGGAGCCTGGTGGACTACATTCCATGGGGCTTCAAAGAGTCAGACATGACTGAGCACAAACACACACAGGGTAGTGGGGGACAGTTCAGGTGGTAACGTGAGTGATGGGGAACTTCAGAAGAAGTTCTGCTCGCTCATCTGCCACTCACCTTCTGTTGTGCAACCCGGTTCCTAACAGGTCACAAACCAGTACTGGTCTGTGGTCCCCGGGTTGACAATGCCTGTTCTAGATCCTCCCCATTTTTTCCCTATTCAACCAACCATCTGGATGATTTTTGTCCTCCTTGCACAGTCTTTTAGATAGTTCTTTCCTTTTCTAATAATGATTCCTAGATTTTTACCTATTATTTTCACCCAGATTTAAAATTTTTTTTTTTAATTTAACTTCCCATAGACACCATCCTGAGCAGCAGTGTCTTGCAGACTAATGAGTTTCATCTAGAGGAGGCTATGCCTCCTACTAAAAATTTATCACATAACTTTCTGAAGATTCTGCCCAGCCTCTGTGACAGCCTGCCAGTTCCTAAAGCTGTATTATACCAGGGCCTCCAGACTCTATAGACTTGGTTTTCCTTTCTTTAATCATTTCTCCTATTTTCCTTGATTTGCTTGCAGTCAGTGCTCCCACCTATTTATAGGATATGCAGAGAATTACTCTTATCCTGTGGGTGAATGTGTCCCACCTCTGGATATTACAACCAAATCCCCTCCATGCCCTGAAACACTGTGCTTCATGTTGCGTCTATTAAGCAAAATCTTGAAATCAACACTGGCAGTATTATTTGTTTCAAGTCAGAACTCATATAAAGAAGGATTATATGAACCTTCTCTTCACTTAGCTTGCTTCACAGACGGTACTTGGGCCAAAGTAGAGCTGTACAGGTGACATGGCAGAATTCCAGAAAAGATTCCCCCACTATTGTTTTTCTTAACAATGAAAACCAGAATTAGTGTGGCCTTGTCACTGGGGGATGGATATTTAGGGCTTGGCCACTGTAGTATAATAGATGTGAAACGATACAGCCCAGATTCTCTTTAAGGAAGAACTTATAGCCCGGGTATAGGGGATGTGGTCCAGAAACAGCATCTACCTGTGAGATCCTTTAGGGTCTGCCTCAGCTGAGGAAAGTCTTCTCAAATTAGGTTGCACCCTACTTGCCTCCTGCAATGTGAGACTAAGCCAGGGCAAGAGGGAGAAGCTCAGGCTAGGACAAGTAATCTAAACTCATTACATTGCCATTTAGCTATTTTGACTCTAAGGAATTTGAGAAAATTCTAAATTCAAACCTGGCCTTCCATGTCATTATATAAGCTAACCTATCAAAGCGGAAATACAGAACATATTTAAATTTTTTAGCCAGATTTAAAATATTTATACATATGATAATTTTGGTCACGCCCCAAGCCAAACAGTTGGCTAATAGACAGGGAGTTGGTGCTGGACAGGGAAGCCTGGTGTGCCACAGTCCATGGGGTCATAAAGAGTCAGACAGGACTGAGCAAATGAACTAAAAGCCAAGCAACTGCACACTTGGACACCTGGTGTGCAAATGAAACACCGAAATGATCTTCATTTCAAATATAGATATATTTGAATATATATCATCAAAATATAGTGATCTTCTTCAGCAAACTTCTTCTAGAGCATAAAGCAGTCATACTATCATGTTTAGTATTTGAGAGAGCGGTTTGTGTTTTATTGTGTATATACACTTTTGAATTTTTCATGAATGACCTGAAAGAGCCTGAACTCTGATTATTAACTGTTGTCACTGTTGAGCCAAGGTTTTTGGCAACCATAAGGAGCATCACTTGATATACAGACTGCAGTTCACAGGGAGAAGGATTGCTGGGTCCAAGTGCCTTTATTTCTTTGTCGTTCTACGAAAAAAAAAAATGTGGCCTGTGCATGATCAGAGGGATCTCAATCTCCCAGCTCTTTCTGTGTACGGCTCTAAAGTGAGAGAAGTCTTACATGGTGGGGACTATGCATTTTGGGCTCAGGCACCAAACTGTCTGAGATCATATGTCAGATAATTCAGGAAGACCTTGGGGAAGAAAACTCCAACTTCCCCAAACTTAGAAACCTTGGGAATTGCACTTCTTATAGGGAGATGAGCAGTCTGTGAGCAGTCTCTGTGAAGGAGGGAGGGGGCTGAGTCTTTGGCTCCAGCTGGCTTGTCACAGGCAAGGTGATGATTTGGATCTTACTTTCTGTACAGTCTATAAAATGAATAAATAGGTAAAAATGGAACTCATTTTTCCAATAGTAAGAAGTTGATAGGTAAAATGTTTACAGAAAAGGATAGGTTTGTGTTCCAGAAGCCGGTCTAAATTAGTGTTGCTTTTCTCTTTGGTTTAGCAATATATTCATGTGAATAAGTAATATAATTCCTCTAAATTACCATGTGATTTCCTGCTTACCTATAACCTCTATGTAAGTCCAAGATAACATTAATTTTATGTTAAATATTTAAACTTCATATTTTATAATTCTTAGGGAAACACAATTTTAGATCTGAAGTTTCTCTAGTGTCTATCTGAAGTTTCTCTAGTGTAAATCTGTGTCTTTTAAATATTAACTGCTTTAAGTATTAGGTATATTTGTTGAGCCAAAGTATTTCTATGTGTGTGTGTGTGTGTTTGTTGCTCAGTTGTGTCCGACTCTTTGCGACTCCATGAACTGTAGCCTGTCGTGCTCCTCCATACATGGGATTCTCCAGGCAAGAATACTGGAGTGGATTGCTGTTCCCTTCTCCAGGGGATCTTCCTGACCCAGGGATCAAACCCAGGTCTCCTGCCTTGCAGGCAGATTCTTTACCACCAGAGCTACAGGGAAGATCTCTATAAGTATTTCTATATGAAACATTTTTATATGATTAAAGTAAGAGGTAAAATTTAGTTCACTCATATTCATTGCTTAATATAAGCATTAAAAGTCATGATTGCAAAAGTGAAACAAGATATAAATTTTAAAATGGAATATCTCTTGTTGATAGCATATATCTATATTTAAATAACAAAGCTACTTGATACAATTCTAAGAAAAAAACATAACTCTCATTGTTCAGATAGCCTCTAAAGGTCCAATTTACTTTTACATAGATAGATATTTAGTTTTCTAATGATTCAGAAGACTAATCAAGAAATATTCTAATGGATTTTTAAATATCACTTTTTTTCTATTCTTAGTACACTTCCGATTTTTCTTCTAGAAGGCATTAGTTGAACACAGTAGTATTGGCTCTTGCAAATATTTGAGCCAATCTTCACAGAAGCAAATATGCTAGCACATTACATTCAGGAAAGCATAGAATACTCTTTAAAACTGGAATGTAGTGGCCTAGACTCCAATATCTGGCTCTTGCTTGTCTTCTCAATTTTCTTGAGGCAAATTAGAAGGGGTTTAAAGTCAGCTAGAAGGCGATGGCACTCCACTCCAGTACTCTTGCCTGGACAATCCCATGGACGGAGGAGCCTGGTAGGCTGCAGTCCATGGGGTTGCTAAAAGTTGGACACAACTGAGCGACTTCACTCTCACTTTTCACTTTCACGCATTGGAGAAGGAAATGGCAACCCGCTCCAGTGTTCTTGCCTGGAGAATCCCAGGGATGGGGGAGCCTAGTGGGCTGCCATCTATGGGGTCACACAGAGTCGGACACTACTGAAGCGACGCAGCAGCAGCAGCAGCAGCAGCAGCAGCAGGGTCCTTTTTCTCTCATTAATGCCTGCTTCAAAGCAGTACATAGTACAAGGGCTGAAAGTGAGGACTCTGGGGAATAACTGCCTCAATTCATGAACTGGTTCTAGGATTTACTATTAGCATCCCCTTGTACTCCCAACAGTTCATAGCCCAGTGCCTGACACATAGTAATAACTAAATAGAAGTACTTTGAGTCCACAAATCAATATATCTTAGACTAGATTTTAGGTACACTGGGCTTAACTTTCAAAGCAATTAGTTCTTCTTCATTTTTTGTGAGGTCCTCAAAATAATACTTAGGAAAATAAGTATTATAGTCAGAAATTCATGACTTGTTTACTAAGTTGTTTACTAAGTAAACAAAGGGTTTTTGTTGGGTTGTTTACTAAGTTACCCACACAAGTTGTTTTATATCCTTTGAGAGCTTCAATCCTCACTCTTTTGAAACAAAGATAACAGGAATGTATATTCTGAAATTAAAAGAGATTGTCTACATAAGATAATGTCAATCCATGTTAGTATTCAGCCAGGATTATATGTCAATCCATGTTAGTATTCAGCCAGGATTATAGGATCCAACCTAGCCCAGTTCATTCTCTTGACCCATCCACCCGCTAAAGCATTCTGTGTTGCCAGTAAGTTTTGTTATTAATCTTGGCAGTTTCAGAAATCTACAAGCTATCTTTTATCTTTATCTCTCTAATAAATTGGAAAGCCATGTTTGGCGTCTGAAACCTATAAATTTTAAACATCAACATTTAGTTAATAACAACTCTTCTAATTTTATGTTTTATCTTACCACAGAAAATCAAATATTTTCATCATAATAATAAATATTTGTTTTATATATTCACCAATTTCTTAATGAGATTTAAAGGATTTTGTTTATATTTCCCTCCACCCTGAGGCTATAAAACCATTTCATGACACTAAAGTCAAATTTTTAACTTACTGGTAAAATGTGAAATGCTTATTTAATGNTTGCTAAAAGTTGGACACAACTGAGCGACTTCACTCTCACTTTTCACTTTCACGCATTGGAGAAGGAAATGGCAACCCGCTCCAGTGTTCTTGCCTGGAGAATCCCAGGGATGGGGGAGCCTAGTGGGCTGCCATCTATGGGGTCACACAGAGTCGGACACTACTGAAGCGACGCAGCAGCAGCAGCAGCAGCAGCAGCAGGGTCCTTTTTCTCTCATTAATGCCTGCTTCAAAGCAGTACATAGTACAAGGGCTGAAAGTGAGGACTCTGGGGAATAACTGCCTCAATTCATGAACTGGTTCTAGGATTTACTATTAGCATCCCCTTGTACTCCCAACAGTTCATAGCCCAGTGCCTGACACATAGTAATAACTAAATAGAAGTACTTTGAGTCCACAAATCAATATATCTTAGACTAGATTTTAGGTACACTGGGCTTAACTTTCAAAGCAATTAGTTCTTCTTCATTTTTTGTGAGGTCCTCAAAATAATACTTAGGAAAATAAGTATTATAGTCAGAAATTCATGACTTGTTTACTAAGTTGTTTACTAAGTAAACAAAGGGTTTTTGTTGGGTTGTTTACTAAGTTACCCACACAAGTTGTTTTATATCCTTTGAGAGCTTCAATCCTCACTCTTTTGAAACAAAGATAACAGGAATGTATATTCTGAAATTAAAAGAGATTGTCTACATAAGATAATGTCAATCCATGTTAGTATTCAGCCAGGATTATATGTCAATCCATGTTAGTATTCAGCCAGGATTATAGGATCCAACCTAGCCCAGTTCATTCTCTTGACCCATCCACCCGCTAAAGCATTCTGTGTTGCCAGTAAGTTTTGTTATTAATCTTGGCAGTTTCAGAAATCTACAAGCTATCTTTTATCTTTATCTCTCTAATAAATTGGAAAGCCATGTTTGGCGTCTGAAACCTATAAATTTTAAACATCAACATTTAGTTAATAACAACTCTTCTAATTTTATGTTTTATCTTACCACAGAAAATCAAATATTTTCATCATAATAATAAATATTTGTTTTATATATTCACCAATTTCTTAATGAGATTTAAAGGATTTTGTTTATATTTCCCTTCACCCTGAGGCTATAAAACCATTTCATGACACTAAAGTCAAATTTTTAACTTACTGGTAAAATGTGAAATGCTTATTTAATGAGGTGCTAAATACTTGTCTAATTCAGAAAATGATGCTAGTCACCATTAACATTAGCAGTCTACAGTAGCTTAATATGTTACATATAATTAGGATTAATCTTCAACCATTTGGCATTTAAAGGCATTAAAAGCTACTCAAAGTATCTAGCTAAGAAACTGCCAATAATTGATAATATCTACCTCCACCTTTAGAAAAATATAATCTCAACTCGAAGTCTCCAGATGGGGTTAGTAAAAAAACAACAAAAAATTTTCTCATTGCTCTCAGTATAGTCTGCTCTTCATATCAAACACAGAGAAAGAATATGAAATACTAAGAATTAAAAACTGAGTTTGCCCATCACTTTGTTAATGCTGATATTTTCATTAAATTGGCTGAAAAAAATGAATGGTGCTGCATTTGGAGGAGAAATAAAGGAACTGCTCGCATTAATTTTTCTAGGTAAATGTTAGCTCTTCCAATTCCATATCCAGTAATTTAATCCTAAAAAATTCTTCTTAATAATAAACAAAACTTAGGTTGTATAGGAATGCAGATTTAGAGGAGATAGAAAATGTCTTTGTAAATGTAGATGGAATCAATGAAAACTCAAAGCTTATCAAGAAGTCACACTTCCAGGAAGTCATTAAAAAATGACTGGTTTAAATTCAGATTTTTTTATTTCTAGTGCTCAGTCTCTTCAGTTTTATCTGACTCTTGCAACCCTATGAACCATAGCCTTCCAAGTTCCTCTCTCCATGGGATTCTCCAGGCAAGAATACTGGAGTGGTTGCTATGCCCTCCTCCAGGGGATCTTCCCCGTCCAGGGAAGTCTCTCATGTAGTTTGCATTCGCAAGCAGGTTTGTTACCACTAGCATCACCTGGCAAAGCCATCCTTTCCCCAGAGTATAATATGCAGATGAAATTTAAATAGAGAAAATCCGAAATTCTCTATCATAAAGCAGATGATACATTAAGCTTCATGAACTAAAAGTTGATAATTCTCTAATTATTAGTCTTAGGCAAGTTAATGCAATTTTGAAAGCCTAAAGGGAGTGCTGAGACTTTAAAGACAAAACCAAATTCATCATTCAGTTGTGTCATTAGAGCCTAAATGTGCACTCAGGAAATAATTTCTAAAATGATTAAGATAATTATTTCATAGTAGTCTGAAACATTTTTAACTGGAAATGTTATAAAACAAACAAAAAAATTGTTCTCTTGTGTTTTTTTTTTTTTTTTCCCTTACTCCAGGATATACAGAGGACTACTTAATAAGTGGGGGAAGGGAAGAAAAAGAGGAACACAGCAGGATGGTTCAGGATATTTTTTTCCTCCCATGCAGAAAAAGCTGAGTAAAATAAAAACTAAAATCTTCTAAAGAATGGGACTGTCCTGTCCCTCCTGCCTCCACACTCCAGTTTTTCTTAAACCCTTCATCTGAGAAACCTGGAGATAAAAGGAATTGGTTATCTTAATAGATAAAGGATGTCACTGGAGAAAAACTTAAATAAAGATTTAGAGATGGTCAAAACTCTGTGGAATGGCAAAAGGACACCTTGACAGAATGGTTTTGTAAAGAGTGTCAATGAATTTAGTGAAAAAAAAAAAAAGATTAAAAAAAGAGGCTTACAGATGATTTACTTACACAAAGCTCTAAGATTTCCTTTTCAGAGGAAAGTTTTCATAGTCACTATTGTAAAATTTCTCACTTAACAAATTGGTTCTTTTGTAATGTGTCATTGGAAACATTTTACATGAGAAATGCAAAATTCAAATATAAACAAATATTAGCTATGTTGCCAAATTTCTCCCATATTTCCTTTAATCACTTACTGTGTTTCACTTCAAAGATTGCCAAATTGAATTAGTCTATGAACTAAAAAATATTTGAAAAGTATGAAATATTAATCTAATTCTGTGGTAGGCAACAACTCCTAACTTGTCTGTAACGCAGTGATTATAAGAACATAGCTAAAAACCAAGATAAAGAGAAAAAGAACTGTATAAGCAACCAAAGCCAATCAAACACCTTCTAAGTATTTCATTCTAATGATGTATGGCAAAACCAATACAATATTGTAAAGTAATTAACCTCCAATTAAAATAAATAAATTTATATAAAAATAAATAGAGAGCTTTTCAGAATATTGAACACTTTTATATAATATACAATTCAAATACACATTATGGCTAGTTCCTCAATTTATAGAAAATAAGAGGTAATAAAATTTAAATTAGAAGGCAGGATTCCCATAGGGAATTTCCTAGACCTTGATCCAGCAATACCATATCTAGAAATTCATTATGCAAATATATTGTTTTGCAACTGTGTAAGTATAAAGATGTTTACCACTTATCCACCACTCCTTTACTTTTTTTCAAGTAGTAAAAAAAAAAAAATTGTAAACAAATCAATTCCCATTCTGAGGTTTAAAAAAGGATGGTTCATTCACACATGGAGTATAGCGTGTTCCTGTTTTAAAAGAAAAATGATTGTGTTCTGTCATACTAATATGGAAGAACTGAAAATTCATCTGTAAGTGAATTGGTAACTTTTAAATGTTTAAATCCATAAATATTTCTGAAAGATTATATAAGAAAAATGTAATTACTTATGTCCAGAAAGTGAGAATAAGGGTGAAAAAGGGCAGTATGCCAAACCAAACCCATTTTACAGAAGAAACCGAAGCTCAAAGAAACTAGTAATAGCTCTCCTGTTTGAATTCTGTATGCAAGGTTAAGGATTCCAGTTCCAGAGTAGGTGCATTTAATCATTTCACAATGTTTCTTTTAATGAGAATAAAAATAAGCCTGATAATATATGACATATATCATACATTAAAATGCCAACTTGATAGGTAGGTGAAGTCGCTCAGTCGTGTCCGACTCTTTGCGACCCCGTGGACTGTAACCTACTAGGCTTCTCTGTCCATGGGATTCTCCAGGCAAGAATACTGGAGTGGATTGCCATTTCCTTCTCCAACTTGATAACTAATGCATTTTACTCATCTGGACACGTATTTTATTCAAGATTCACTTTAAAACAAAACAAACAAAAGCATGAAAGAACAAAAAAAAAATAATTCTCATACTTCAGATGTTCATCTCTATGTCAATGTGTGAGTATTTGTGCATTTTACGAAATATTCCAGGGTTAGATAGTCCTTCACAAAATAACTTTTCCCTCTGAAATTCCCAGGCACACAGTGTCTTGAACTGCAGTTGGTTGCAAATGCAGTGATCTATGAGTAGAAACAAGTTTAAAGGCCATTCACCAGAGCTCAGCAATCAGCACTAACTACTACAGGCTTCAGAGTGGAATTCATATATTGATTTTACTTTATAAATCCTCTTCTGGTGGCCTTCTGCATTGCCTTACAGATTACCTCTGTACCTGTAAATCATCCCACAGCTGAGATTGGTTGTACCACTCATAAAACTGATTCTTTTATTTAAATGTTAGGGAACTGGAAGCAGATAGTTTCATTAATCTTTTATGTACTTTTTTCTTACACATTTTTCTTCAGGATAGTGTGAACATAATTATATAGTCTTAACCTTCCTTGATTTATAATTTAAGATATTTGGCTCATAGATATTACAATGTAAGAAAGGTTAGCCCTGGGCTAATTTGTGAAATACATATTTTTAGAAAATCCAATGTCTTTGAGTTCTTTTCTCACCTTCTATGCCTTCACTCCCTCAGGCACCTACTGCTTTGGTTTAAACAATTTAATATCAATTTACACTGCTATAAATTGCACGCAACTACTACAAGTTTTTAAATGCTATTTCCACCCTAAAGTTTAAACATTAACAAGTATCAGCTACTTTAAGGGAAACTTTAAGATTACCTTAGGTTGGAGATGCTTCATGTCAGGTAGCCAACTTTTGGAATACCACCACGTTCATAATAATGTCTTTAAATATCTTTCTGGTAGTTTCTGGTAGAGCTATGGTAGCCTTATTTCTTCTACCCAGCTTTGCCTCACTCCCAGCCAATTGGATGGCCGTTTGATGCTGGTTGGTCCAAGAAAGTTTTTTCAACAAAGAAGTTTCACTTGAGAATAAGAGTTTCTAACTGAGACTGAATAGTGATATAAAATCTCAGAAGTTGTGACTCTGCATACAACTGCCTGGGGACTGAGTATGAGAGAAATCAGGCCTGCAGAAACAAGACATGAAGGTTTTAATTGAGAATAAGAAACAAGAGATGGAGAAACACATACAGTTCAAATGTCCTTGTTCCATTCTGACTCTTGAATTCAATGGGGTATTTTTATTTTCTTGTGAAAATTAGCCCATTTCAACTAAGTTACACCAAACTGGTTTTTGTTACTTGCGAACCAAGTACTCCAACTGATGTATGGCACTTGTCATCCCTTTCCCTTTGGGGATAAGATTATTCAATATTCTCTGAAGAAATGAACTTATTTCACTCACAGTCTGTGGGATCAGATAAAACTGCTTTCACTTTTAGATCCAGGGCTTAGCTTTTGATCTAAATTAAACAGGGCACCCCATGTTCAGCAAATATGACTGGTTTATAGATGGATACCTGGTACACTGAGTCAGTGGCATGAAGGGCAACTTTTCTGGAGTTTCTGGGAGATCTTCACTTTTCCTTTGAAATTTGAACCTGCAAGTACATAATGTAGAAAAACTTTCACACTCTTGCTCTGAAGAAGAGTCAGTTTATACTAAATTGAGTCAAGTCTAAAGAAGTATCACCTAACAAGAAAAAAAAAAAAAGTACTACGGTAGCTTCAGCTGAGTCTCAGGTTCAAACTCTATTGTATTTTATATACTCTGTACTTTTCAAAGAAAAGCCTTCTAACTGATATAAAGCTACAGAGATACAAATGCTACAGAGATACAGTTGCCTTCTTTATTAAATTACATCTTATTTTTTCAAGTAAAAGAGAAAATTCAGGTGCTAGGATCATTATATTTAAATGTATGTTTTCTATAAGCAAAAAGACAGCATTAATTTAATTTTTATAGCAAAGGTAATTTATTAATTTTGCATTTCATCTTTCAAGTTACAATATTTAGCAAATGCTCTGTATCACATAGAGAAAAAGCAACAGATAGGAGATAAGAAAACATCAGTTTGCTCCTAATTTTCCTATAAACTAGTTATTTATAAACTAGGAAATCTATTTCTCTCTCTCTCTTTTGCTTTCATGAAATAGATAACACATATACCCAGGTAATCCATCAGGTTCCTGGGGAGATAAAAGCAAAAAGTTGTAAGATTCAAGCTCAGTTGAGTTCAGTTCAGAAGCTCAGTCATGTCTGACTCTTTGCGACCCCATGAATCACAGTACACCAGGCCTCCCTATTCATCACCATCTCTCGGAGTTCACTCAGACTCACGTCCATCGAGTCCATGATGCCATCCAGCCATCTCATCCTCTGTCATCCCCTTCTCCTCCTGCCCCCAATCCCTCCAAGGATCAAAATCTTTTCCAATGAGTCAACTCTTCGCCTGAGGTGGTCAAAGTACTGGAGTATCAGCTTTAGCATCATTCCTTCCAAAGAAATCCCAGGGTTGGTCTCCTTCAGAATGGACTGGTTGGATCTCCTTGCAGTCCAAGGGACTCTCAAGTGTCTTCTCCAACACCACAGTTCAAAAGCATCAATTCTTTGGTGCTCAGCCTTCTTCACAGTCCAATTCTCAAATCCATACATGACCACAGGAAAAACCACAGCTTTGACTAGACGGACCTTTGTCATCACAGTAATGTCTCTGTTATTTAATATGCTGTCTATATTGGTCAGAGCTTTTCTTCCAAGGAGCAAGCATCTTGTAATTTCATGGCTGCGGTCAACATCTGCAGTGATTTTGGAGCCCCCAAAAATAAAGTCTGCCACTGTTTCCCCATC
>SJYW01051066.1:200449-225168 GCA_006410735.1 Raphicerus campestris | reverse complement strand
ATATTCAAAAGCAGAGACATTACTTTGCCGACTAAGGTCCGTCTAGTCAAGGCTATGGTTTTTCCTGTGGTCATGTATGGATGTGAGAGTTGGACTGTGAAGAAGGCTGAGCACCAAAGAATTGATGCTTTTGAACTGTGGTGTTGGAGAAGACACTTGAGAGTCCCTTGGCCTGCAAGGAGATCCAACCAGTCCATTCTGCAGGAGATCAGCCCTGGGATTTCTTTGGAAGGAATGATGCTGAAGCTGAAACTCCAGTACTTTGGCCACATCGTGTGAAGAGTTGACTCACTGGAAAAGACTCATGCTGGGAGGGATTGGGGGCAGGAGGAGAAGGGGACAACAGAGGATGACATGGCTGGATGACATCACAGACTCAATGGACGTGAGTCTGAGTGAACTCAGAGAGATGGTGATGAACAGGGAGGCCTGGCGTGCTGCGATTCATGGGGTCGCAAAGAGTCAGACACGACTGAGCGGACTGAACTGAACTGAACTGAACACATTTTAAAGAAAAGTGACCACTCATAAGCTTAAAGGCATTTGAGTAAGGCTACATATTATTACAACAAGTGAAAATATAAGTACAATAGATCTTTATTTAACACAAATGAGACAGACATGACCAATTCTCATATAAAAATGTTCTTTAAGCACAGATAAGCTAACAAAAATGATTAGATTAAAACAAATGTATACATATGTAAATTATCCTCCTTTTATAAACAATAAACTTTATTGCACCTTATTTATAATGTGTATTTTGTGATGGAAGTTGTGTTAATATTATGATGGAAATATTTACAGTCATTAATGTTTTATTATTTAATTCCCTGTGAATGTTAAGTCAGTTTAATTGTGGCCGATTCTTGTGACCCTATGAACTGTAGCATGCCAGGCTCCTGCGTCATGGGATTCTCCAGGCAAGAATATTCAAGTGAGATGCCACGCCCTCCTCCAGGGGTTCTTGCCACTCAGGGATCAAACCTGCCTCTCTTATGTCTCCTGGATTGGCAGGTGGGTTCTTTACCACTGGCACCAACTGGGAAGCTCTAATCCCCTGATACAGTTCCTCAAAATATTTTACAACCTTGTTTTCCTCAAAAATCCAACTGTCCCCTGTTTCCTCTCACCCTCTGTACATAATTGTACTTCCAAAAATACTGATTCATCATAGAAAAATATCTGTGAATCCCTGAATTAATATTGCATCTTTTCATATTGTCTTTCTTTTTTCACTCACCCTAAATGTAAAAACCTTTTACTCATTTATCTTTACTATATTTTGTATTACTCTCTTTTTTTAAGGCTCTATCTTCATATGTATAGTCAGATTTTCTCTCTTCATGGTCTTTAGAAAAATATCTGAGTACTTGCTCCCTTGTATGCAAGAGACTGGCCTTGTGTAGTCCTCTCCTAAGTAGTATCAAGCTTGGCCTGGGTAACCAATAACATTAAGTGAAAGTACTAGTGTGTCACTAAATATTAAGCTATGATAGAATGTGCCTTCCATTTTGAATGCTCTCCCATTTACCCTCGCTTTGTCTCAGAGAACTTGCTGGAGGAAGCCAGCTGCCATGAAAGCCTATGGAGGCACTCATGTGATGCGGATCTGAAGCCTCTTTCCTGAAACAACTGAGTGAGCTTTGAAGCTGATACTGACTGCAGCCCTGCACCTGACTGCTTGACTGTTACCTCATGATAAACTCTGATCTAGAAGCATCCAGCTATGCTACTGTAGAATTCCTGACACATAGAAAGTATGTGAGATAATAAATGTTTGTTGTTTTAAGCTGCTAAGTTTTGAGATAATTTGATAAGCAGAATATATAACAAGTGCAGTCCCCAAATGACTATGTTAACTTATTTATGGACTCTCCTCTGTTTCATTGGTTTATTTTTCTCCCTTTGCACTACTACTACACTGAATAATTGCCATAGTTTCAAAATAAATCTTTCTATCTCATAGTGTAAGTACTTAAATGTTATTGTTCTTCAAGACTGCCTTGGCTATTTCTCATTAAAATTTTTATATACAGCAACTCCCACATGCTCATAGGTACACATGGGCATAGACACACACACAGGGTACCCACAGTGATTCAGATTGGGGTTTAATTGAATCTGTAGATCAACTGGGCAGAATTGACATTTTCATAAGACTAAATATTCCAAACCCATGAACACTCTTCAATATTTATCAATATTATTCAGTGCTATACACTGTGGAGATCTCACACATTTTCATTTAACTTAAAGTTTGTGATGATGTGTGTTGTGTTCTGTGCTTAGTCACTCAGTTGTCTCTGACTCTTTGTGACCCCATGGACTGTAGTCCACCAGTTTCCTCTGTCTGTGGGGATTCTCCAGGCAAGAATACTGGCGTGGGTAGCCATTCCTTTCTCCAGGGGATCTTCTCAAGCCAGTGTGTGAACCCAGGTCTCCTGCACTGCAGGTGGATTCTTTACCGTCTGAGCCACTAGGAAATCTTACACAGTAAAGAATCTGCTTGCAATGCAGGATACCCAGGTTTGACCCCTGGATCCGGAAGATCCCTTGGAATAGAGAATGGCTACCCACTCCAATTTTCTTGACTGGAGAATCCCATGGATAGAGGAGCCTGGTAGGCTACAGTCCCTTTGGCTGGAAAGAGTCACACTGGAATGAGCGACTAAAGTTTTTGATGTTATGGAAATAAAAATACACCAGATTTTTTCTATTGTTTATTGGAAATACAAGTGTATTCTGTTACCTTAGTAATAGTATTAATGATTCTAATAACTTTTTTTGTAAGTTCCCTTGAGTTTCCTCTATCACAGTCACATTATCTGTGAAATGTGACACTTTTATTTTTTTATTTCAAATTATTATTCATTTCTTTATGGCACTGCCAGGACCTTGGTTCAGTGTGGAATAGAGGTAGTTATATTGCATATCAATTTATATCCTTTTTTCACTGCTATATCTTCAAACTCAGAAGGGATGCTTTCAACCCATATATAGGGTTGCTTGTTATAGTTTTTTTTTTTTAATATCTTGTTAATCAGATTAAAGATACTGCCTTTTATTTTTACTTGTATGAGAATTTTCAGTCATTACTGGATGTTCAGTTTTGTCAAATAATTTTTCTGAAGCTATTGAAATTATCATATAAATAATCCTTCTCTTTCCTTTCCCTATATATAGTGATGCATTTCAGTGGTTGATGTTTAAAATTCTATATTTTTCAAATAGTTTCATATAAACCCAAACATACAGATAAGGTGAGATAATTTTACAGGGAACACATATATTAACAGCAACCACATCTTGTGATTGTTACGATTTTTCTACAATTGTGTCATCACATAATTACCCTTCTCTTCATGCACCAATCCATATTTTAAAAAAATATTACTAAATTCTGTATGTTATCTTTTATTTTTCAATATTTCTGGGAAGACTTATTATTATTTTGTTAGATACTTAGAGCCATCTTTGGAAATCTTCTGTATATTTTCTTTCTTTCTTTCTTTTTGTACTGTCCTTTGTCAGGTTTTTGTATGCCAGGTATATTAACCTCATAAAATGAATCACCAAGAATTTCTCTTTCTCTTTGTTGAGGAAAGTTTACATAAGATTCTAGGATTCAAATCTTTTTTAAATTTGGGGGACAAGTCAATAATATAGTTAGTTGGGCCTAGAATTTTCTTTCCAGGAAGGTTTTTGCATGGATTCAATTAATTTAATAAATATAACTATTTAGAGTTTAAATTTTTTTTTTAGTTTTAATAAGTCATGTTTTTCAAAGTATTTGTCCTTTTCTAAATCAGCTTTAATGGAGAGAAGTTATTCATCATTTATTTCTTTTGAGTTTTTAATGTCTGCAATATAGTGATACTATCATTTTCTTTTTTGTTTATAATTTGTGCTTTCTTTATTTGTTCATGACTGGTCATACTATAATTTCATCAATTGTTTTAAGGAAAAAATATTGGAATTGTTCTTTTGTTACCTTTTGTCTTCCATGTTTTTAATTTCTGCTCTTATTTCCTTCTTCTATTTATCAGGTTTGAATCACCATTTTTTAATTCACTTATTAAAAAGTTTTGTTTCTAATAAGTGTATTTAAAACTATAACTTTTCCTCTTAGCACTGCTTTAAGTGTATTCTATTGGGTCTTGATATGTTCCATTACAATAATCCAATGCAAAATACTTATTTCCTTTCTGATTTCTTCCTTAAAAAATGGGCTATTTTAAGCTGTACTGCTTAATTCCCAAATAGTTTGATATGATTTAGTTTCTTATTTATTTCTAATGATTAATAAAAAATATTCTGAATCATTTTATATTTATTAGACTTTCATTATTATTCATCTTACTGGCTGTTTTGGTAAATATCTCATGTAAATTTCAAAGAATATGTATTCTGTTATGTTGGGGTAAAATACTCTTTAAAATAACTAAGTAAAGTTGGTTAATTATCTAATTGCTTTTTTTTAACAACTTCTGTAATCTCATTATTTTTTGTTTGTTTGCACTTGAAGCAATATTTAAATACATTTCTCAGATTTTGGATTTGAGCTCCCTGCATCGTACAGTGAATTTCCACTGGCTATACAATTTTACATATGGTAATATACATGTTTTATTGGATTCATGCTGTCTTCCTCTATTTCTATGCATTTTTGCTTGATATATTTTGAAGCTATAGCATTTGATTGACTAGATTTAGAAATGCATAACTTTTTCTAGTAGAATGATTGTCTTACCATATCAAAATATTTCCTTTGGTCTCCATTAATAATACCTTCCTTGAAGTCAATTTTAATATCAGCATAACTTCAACTAATGCTTGTTTTCTTGGTAGATTCAAGGGATTAGATGAAATAGATTCAAGGGATTAGATAAAAATTCAAGGGATTAGATCGGATAGACAGAGTGCCTGATGAACTATGTACATAAATTCCTGACATTGTACAGGAGACACTGATAAAGACCATCCCCAAGAAAAAGAAATGCAAAAGGCAAAATGGTGATCTGCAGAGGCCTTACAAACAGCTGTGAAAAGAAGAGAAGTGAAAGGTAAAGGAGAAAAGGAAAGATATACCCACTTCAATGGAGAGTTCCAAGGAATAGCAAAGAGAGATAAGAAAGCCTTCCTCAGGGATTAATGCAAAGAAATAGAGGAAAACAGTATAATGAGAAAGACTATTGATCTCTTCAAGAAAATTAGAGATACCAAGTGAATATTTCATGCAAAGATGGGCACAATAAAGGACAGAAATGGTATGGACCTAACAGAGTAGAAAATGTTAAGAAGAGGTGGAAGGAACACATAAAAGAACTATACAAAAAAGATCTTCATGACCCAGATAGTCACAATGGCATGATCACTCACCTAGAGCCATATATGCTGGAATGTGAAGTCAAGTGGGTCTTAGGAAGCATAACTATGAATAAAGCTAGTGGACATGATGGAATTCCAGTTGAGCTATTTTAAATCCTAAAAGATGATGCTGTGAAAGTGCTGTACTTAATATGCCAGCAAATTTGGAAAACTCAGCAGTGGCCACAGGACTGGAAAAGGTCTGTTTTCATTCCAATCCCAAAGAAAGGCAATGCTAAAGGATGCTCAAACTAAGACTGCAACTGCACTCATCTCACACACTAGCAAAGTAATGCTCAAAATTCTCAAAGCCAGGCTTCAATAGTACTTGAACTATGAACTTCCAGATGTTCAAGCTGCATTTAGAAAAAGCAGAGGAACCAGAGATCAAATTGCCAACATCCTTTGGATCATAGAAAAAGCAAAAGAGTTCCAGAAAAACATCAACTTCTGCTTTATTGACTATATTAAAGCCTTTGACTGCATGGGTCACAACAAACTGTGGAAAATTCTGAAAGAGATGGGAATACCAGACCATCTGATCTGCCCCCTGAGAAATCTGTATGCAGGTCAAGAAGCAACACTTAGAATTGAACATGGAACCACAGACTGGTTCCAAGTCAGGAAAGGAGTACATCAAGGCTGTATATTGTCACCCTGCTTATTTAATTTATATGTAGAGTATATCATGAGAAATGCTGGGAGAAATATCAATAACCTGTGATATGCAGATGAGACTACCCTTTGGCAGAAAGCAAAGAAGAACTAAAGAGCCTCTTGATGAAAGTGAAACAGGAGAAAGAAAATGTTGACTTAAAACCCAATATTCAGAAAACTAAGATCATGACATCCATCATGCTATCATTTTATGGCAAATAGATGGAGAGATTATGGAAACAGTGACAGACTTTATATTATTGGGGCTCCAAAATCACTGCAAATGGTGACTGCAGCCGTGAAATTAAAAGAAGTTTGCTCCTTGAAAGAGAAGTTACGACCAACCTAGACAGCATAGTAAGAAGAAGAGACAATACTTTGCCAATAAAGGTCTGTTTAGTAAAACCTATGGTTTTCTAGTAGCCATGTGTAGATGTGAGAGTTGGACTATAAAGAAAGCTGAGTGCCAAAGAATTGATGCTTTTGAAGCGTAGTGTTGGAGAAGACTCTCGAGAGTACCTTGGACTGCAGGAAGATTCAAGCAGTCCATCCTAAAGGAAATCAGTCCTGCATATCCATTGGAAGGACTGATGCTGAAGCTGAAACTCCAATACTTTTCGGCCACCTGATGTGAAAAACTGACTCATTGAAAATGACCCTGATGCTGGGAAAGATTGAAGGCAGGAGGAAAAAGGGATGGCAGAGGATGAGATGGTTGGATGGCATCACTGACTCAGTGGACATGAGTTTGAATAAACTCTGGGAGTTGGTGATGGCATGCTGCAGTTCATGGGTCACAAAGAGTCAGACAGGACTGAATGACTGAACTGAACTGAACTGATCTTTGCATTATTGTTTCCAAATCTATACTTTTACTTATATTTTAATTTGTACAACATATTACTATTATAGTTGTGTATTTTCATTTCTTATTAAAATTTGTCTATGCATTCCCTCTTTGTATAATTCTTCAATCCTTCCTGAATTTGAGTTTTCTGCTAATAGTATTTTTCTCTGTGTTTAGTATTTCTTTTAGTAAAGCTATGCTGAAAATGAATGTTCTCAGTTTTTGTTGCTGTTTTCTGGTTTGAAAACACTTTATTTTGCCACCTTTATTAAAACTGTATTTTCTCTGCAGATAGTCTCTTGATTGGATTTTCCAGCTCCCTTAATATAACATTCAATTTTGTCTGCTGCAAGCAAAAACAAAACAAACAAACAAACAAACAAAAACTAAACTAAAATAAAAATCGCCAACAATCCCTCCCAATTTTAACTTTTCCATCACATATTTCTCCTTATTCTCTTCTTTACCAGAATCTTTACCTGTTTCCAAAATTACCTTTCTCATCCTTGCCTTTCCCCTTCCCTACATTCCTTACTTTTTTTTTTTTTTACAAAATCCTTTATTAATATTTATTTTTGACAGCTTAGTATACATATATCCTTGTTTTCTAGTAATAATGTTCTTACTCTCTTTTATAGAATCCTCTTTCTTT
Organism: Raphicerus campestris; assembly: GCA_006410735.1. NCBI lineage: Eukaryota > Metazoa > Chordata > Mammalia > Artiodactyla > Bovidae > Raphicerus > Raphicerus campestris. The sequence continues at coordinate 217,642 of SJYW01051066.1, read as the reverse complement.
TTCAAATGACTCGGATGGGATGTCAATCAAAACGAATCACCTTCTTTCCACCCAGAATGCCTACATAATCCAATCAAGGCCAAACTTTTTTTTTTTTTGAAATATGAATCTTGAGCTAGTTGCCTAAAGACTGAAAATGATTAGAATCGATTCTTCCTGATGATGATACATTATAGAAACATTATAATTGTCCTGTGGCCTTGATATTTCCTACTTTTTCCCCCCCCAAAACTAATGCCTGTACATAGTAAGAAGAATAAAAGCAATATAGTTTCCATTGGTAAGGTGTACTATAGAATTTAATTAACAAATGAATATAGAGGAGTTTCTGTAAGAGAACAACCAACAGACTGATGGGATTTTAGTCCATGATATTTGAAGACCAGGCAAAATATTTAGGACACCAAGATCAGAACCCAAAACTGCTGACTTCTGAAAACGTACTCTCTTTTGCATGTTTTTATACTCAATCCAATGATGGAAAGGAAACTGATCCAAATTTTTAATATCTATATTTATTTATTTTTTCCAGAAAGCAAACAGATTTCTAGATCTAAGGAAACATTATTATTACTGATAACAGTGAATCTATTGGTTCCCTATACACCATTCACTTCTTTTGGGTAACAGAATAAGAGCCAGATGGCTGAGCATATGTATAAAGGGGTGNACTTACTTATTTTTTCCAGAAAGCAAACAGATTTCTAGATCTAAGGAAACATTATTATTACTGATAACAGTGAATCTATTGGTTCCCTATACACCATTCACTTCTTTTGGGTAACAGAATAAGAGCCAGATGGCTGAGCATATGTATAAAGGGGTGTATTTTAAAATTTTGAATCTGGAATTTATATAAGAACTACTGGTGATCTACTTTACCCCATCCTGTGAATGGGAGGGAAAACTTATCTCCTTAATATATTCTCTTTGAAGAGAAGTCAGTCCCTAGCTTGCAAATCTTTTGAACATAAATGAGTCACTTCTGGTTTTATTATGTTTTCAAATGTATACCTATGGCTCCAGGTAGTGATAAATCTATCTCTCTAGAAGCCTCTATCTATTTTATTAACCTTTTAGCCTCCAAATATTTTCCTTTACTGCAGATTCCAGTTTTCTATGTTCAAAAATTTCTAATTATGCAAAAACATTAAAACATTTTATCTACAATTGCACAGTTACTGCTGTTTTGCCATAAATAAGAGATTACATTCAGTTAGACGTTGATTAAAGAGAGAGCAGGCTTCATATTACTATATTCATTCAAACATGAGGTCAAGACGATCATTTAGAAGATAATTTATAAAGCTATAATGGGGATTCAAGCCTCTAATATATCATCAGCGATCCCTCTAATATATCATCAGCATATGGCAAGAAAACAGAATGGCACACTCAAATAGGGATACTGCCAACACTTTTATGAATAAACTCTTTGCAAAAGCATGGTTAAATAAAAGAAAAGTGAATAAGAGATGGTAGAGCATCTTGGGGCTAAGAACAATGGTGAGACATAACCAACCTGAAGTTAAAGGAGAAAGGGGAATGATGGGTTGCCAAAACTTAGATATCTCTATCCCTCCCTCTGTAGGAGAAGGTCACACAGCAGCAGATAAGGCCTGATATGGAGAGCATATTGATGGTTTCAAACTGTGGTGTTGGAGAAGACTCTTGAAATTCCCTTGGACAACAAAGAGATCAAACCAGTCAATCCTAAAGGAAATCAACCCTCAATATTCATTGATGCTGAAGCTGAAGCTCCCCTACTATGGGCACCTGATGCAAAGAGCCAACTCATTGGAAAAGACCCTGATGTTGGGAAAGATGGAAGGCAGGAGGAAAAGAGGGAAACAGAGGATGAGCTGGTTGAATGGCATCACTGACTGAATGGACATGAGTTGAACAAACTCTGGGAGAGAGTGAAGGACAGGAAAGCCTGGCATGCTGCAGTCCATAGAGTCACAAAGAGCCAGACATGACTTAACAACCAAATGACAACTGACCAGCAATGGAGAGCATAACCACTGCAACCTCCTCTGGCCTGATAGAGAGAAAGCTGAGGAAAATAAATACCTTGACTGTTCTCTGATACCCTCAGCCTCCCAATTTCAGCCTTCTCTGGTGACCTTCATATGTCTAACTCATCAAGAGACCAGAAGACAAGAGAGCCCAGTTAACTGAATCCACAAAGGTCACCAACACATTCCATGCACAGACTCTTCTGGTAAGTGAATAAGACACCAAGTATGCAGCCCAAACACTTGCAGGAACATGTGAACTTAGCCCTAAAAGTCTCTGATTCTTGGAAAGATTACTCCTAATATATTCTTTCAAGAAAAGTCTCACAGCCTGAAAGAAACACTTGAAGAATGGATGATCAATTGCTGTATAGAAATGGATATTTATAAGCCAACCATTAAATACAAATTGATTTGACTTAATGGCAAAGGTTAAATAAATCTTTCCTAATGGAGAAGGCAAAGCTTTACTTGTTCCTGGTTCCTCTGACACATACATGCTATTCTGAATTCATCAATGTAGACCATCAGCCAGTTTGCTTTCAATACTTTTCTTATCTCAGGCAGACATTTCAAGAGTCAGGGATCCATACCATCTGGGCCAGATGAAAGGAGACCCAGTGCTGGGTGCCAAGACCATACTGCTGACACTACATTATGAAACATCTCACTCTTTCCCTGTGAGGCTTCACTGAAAAGACTTCACAGACAGTACCATATGTCAGTGAGAACTGAAAATCTAGTCAAGAGTTTGGAGAAGCAAGTGCAAAAGCTACTAGTTTCTCATGTTATTTTGTTTAAAATCTATACTCTACCAGTGATAGGTATGGCTGATCTAAAAATGTTTTTATCTGTCATTTTTTGTTTCATTTCAAATTTTGACTGGCAGTCAATAGTAATGCAATCCAAATATGCAAAGCAATTTTATGCTGCCTTCTGTCATAAATTAAAATGTTCCATTAACTAAATAAATTCTCAATGGCATAAATCAGCCCACACTAAGTAAATCTCAGTTAGTGAAAACCAAATTGTAATTCCATAAAAGTGATTAAGTGTTGGCAAGACATAGTGAGATATATTATCTGTGGTGGAAAGCATGGTTATTCAATATCTGTATGTTGTATTTTAGACTGGCTAATTTCCTCCATGATAGGTATTTTAAAACTGGAAATATTTAAAGAAAAATATATATCACATAAAATTTCGTATTTTCTTCTTGCTTTGGAATGTTTTGTCATTGCCTCTTCATTAGAGCATACTTTGAAATATAGCTGATGATTGGTTTACAAATTTGAAAATCAATAATGGATAACATATTTGCCCTAAAATGTAAATAACCTTCCTGTCAGTAGAGTCGAGCATTTCTAAATTACAAAATTTATTCTCTTGAATGTGTCATGAACACTATTGTATATGTTATGAACACTACTGGACTGCTTTCAGGTATTCTTTACAGAAACTCATTCCCCTTCCCTCTGCCCCATCAGTTTGTTAACTACATAAAGCCTGGGGATTTTATAAATTAATATGTGAAGGTGGTGAATTTATTTTTAATAGCTTCTAAGAAATATTGATACCATCACTATATTAAATGTAAAACACAACAGCAAATAATTATAAAATAATTCTTTGTGCAAAGCATTAAATTTGTTTACTTTTGATGAACTTTAACAAATTTGTCACATAGGCTATTTAAANTAAATAGCTTCTAAGAAATATTGATACAATCACTATATTAGATGTAAAACACAACAGCAAATAATTATAAAATAATTCTTTGTGCAAAGCATTAAATTTGTTTACTTTTGATGAACTTTAACAAATTTGTCACATAGGCTATTTAAATACCAACCTAAATAATCTCGTTTCCATGTTTAACATAAGTATTTTATTCTTTACAAAACAATGCAAGCAATCAAGTTTTAAAGAAATGTAGATGAGGTCATAGTATTCTTCACTCAAAATCCTCTAATGGTGGTCCATTTAAATTAACACAAAAGAACGAATTCTTATAATGCTACATCCTTCCTGCTTTCCTTAAGGCTCATCCGCTCCTACTCTCACAGTTGCTCAGTGTGCTTCTTATGCACTTTTACATGTTTACTAAAAAAATCACACATAACAGACATGTTTACATTTCTGTACCTCTGACCCATTCNTCTTATCTCTCCTTGCTATTCTTTGGAACTCTGCATTCAAATGGGTATATCTTCCCTTTTCTCCTTTGTTTTTTGTTTCTCTTCTTTTCACAGCTATTTGTAAGGCCTCCTCAGACAGCCATTTTGCTTTTTTGCATTTCTTTTTCTTGGGGATGGTCTTGATCCCTGTCTCCTGTACACTGTCACAAACCTCCATCCATAGTTCATCAGGCACTTTGGCTATCAGATCTAGTCCCTTAAATCTATTTCTCACTTCCACTATATAATCATAAGGGATTTGATTTAGGTCCTACCTGAATGGTCTAGTTATTTTTCCCACTTTCTTCAATTGAAGACTAAATTTGGCAAGAAGGAGTTCATGATCAGAGCCACAGCCAGCTCCTGGTCTGATTTTTGCTGACTGTAAAGAGCTTCTCCATCTTTGGCTGCAAAGAATATAATCAATCTGATTTTGGTACCATCTGGTGATGCCCATGTGTAGTGTCTTCTCTTGTGTTGGTGGAAGATGGTGTTTGCTATAACCAGTGCATTCTCTTGGAAAAAACTTTATTAGCCTTTGTCCTGCTTCATTCCATACTCCAAGGCCAAATTTGCCTGTTACTTCAGGTATTTATTGACTTCCTACTTTTGCTTTCCTGTCCCCTATACGGATAGGATTAAATTACTGCAGATGGTGACTGCAGGCATGAAATTAAAAGACAGTTACTCCTTGGAAGGAAAGTCATGACCAACCTAGATAGCATATTGAAAAGCAGAGACATTACTTTGCCAACAAATGTCTGTTTAGTCAAGGCTATGGTTTTTTTCAGTGGTCATGTATGGATGCGAATGTTGGACTGTGAAAAAAGCTGAACACTGAAGAATTTGTGCTTTTGAACTGTGGTATTGGAGAAGATTCTTGAGAGTCCCTTGGACTTCAAGTAGATCCAAGCAGCCCATTCTAAAGGAGATCAGCCCTGGGTATTCTTTGGAAGGAATGATGCTAAACCTGAAACTCCAGTACTTTGGCCACCTCATGCAAAGAGTTGACTCATTGGAAAAGACTCTGATGCTGGGAAGGATTGGAGGCAGGAGGAAAAGGGGACAACAAAGGATGAGATGGCTGGATGACATCACCGACTCGATGGACATGAGTTTGAACTTCGCGAAATGGTGATGGACAGGGAAGCCAGGTGTGCTGCAATTCATGGGGTCACAAAGAATCAGACATGACTGAGTGACTGAACTGATCTGAACTCAAGGGGCTTTAATATTTACTCATTGACAGTTTGTTCACTGCAGATGGGAATAGATATAATGATGGAAAGCAATCCAAGCTTGTACCCTGAGACTGGGAACCTAGTGAAGCAGCCATAAACCTTATCTTTTTACTTCTGTAAGGCAATGTAAGTCAGTGATTTCCTCCCCTAGTCCTCCATAAGAGCAGGTTAGTGGTTATCCAATCTTAAACATTTCATTGTCATAGACCCACTGTAGATAATAACAGTTAATGACAAAAGAGTGGGTTGTCTGGCCTTGTTAAAGGCATTAAAGTATTTTAATAACAAGCAGAGTGGAGCAATGTTGCCTACAAGGGGTCAGGGTCCTGGTTGTGGGAGGTAGTAATTGGCTTAAGAACAACGTGATAAGAGGCAAAAGACCAGATGTTCCATAAAAGTGGAGTGGAAATTTGATCTGAGAGTATGTTTTTAACTTTAGGAGAAGGGTAGTATGGGTTTGGGCTCAAACAGCCCACAGGGCTAACTCTCCAAAGTGCCAAACATTATCCCTGGAAGCCCAATTGCCTTTGAAGGGATGTCAACAGATGGACTTCTCATAGGCATTGTGTGCCTGTCACCCATCCTAGTGGATTCACTGAGAGATACTGTTGCACAAGTTGTGGGAAACATGCAAGATGAAGGCTTGAATATCTAGAGTGATTGGATATTATACAGTATTTCTCACCCATGGGACAACTATTTTCTGGTTATCCCTCCAGAAGATTGTAGAGGCAACATTGTGGGTCCAGATGGGGCTGAGGAAAAGAGCGTGAAACAGAAGGAAAGGGGGCAGAGCACAACTTTTCAAAGAATTACATAGACCAAGGGCATAACACAAACCGATTAAAATCAAATAGGTCCAAGATGACAAGTCAAATTCAACTAAACCTTGATCTCCAATCTGTAAGCTTACTGACACACCCCGAGGTGGCAGGATATTTCCAAGGCACCAAAGATGGAGGAGTGGGTTGTTCCCCAATGGTTGGGATGATCCTCCCCCTCATTAGCATATGAATTCACCCAACTTGCGCAAACTAGCCACACCAGATTCCATGGTCAAGTACCTGCCCTGCAATGGCCCACACTCTGTGGAGTGTGCTTCTCTGTGGATCAGAACAAATCCACCTCTTGCTTATTACTGTGTCTCTAACTGAATTTTTGCAATGAAACATCAGAATCTGAGCTTCATTAGGTCCTGAAGCCAGGCACCATGGGTTGTGGCCAGACTCAAGTCCCGGGAGAGAGGCGCTGAAGGACAGGAGGAAAAAGCAGTGGAAAACCGTGCCAATGAATCCCCTTCATAATCTGCCTGAAAATCTAAATACTTGACCTGTGCTCACAGTTTTCATTAGCCTGATCCTTGGCACAAAGAAGATTAAGGACAGAAGAACCCCCACTGGCTTGGGTAACAGCTACAAGAGCACACAGGATAGTGGAGCCTTCAGGACACACTGAGGAGTAGCCTCTCCAGAGTCCCTCAGTTGCACCCACTACTGTTCGCCTGTTTGCGGGGTTTGAGGAAGGTATTAAGATTTTGTTAGGCATATGTTCTTCCAGCCATAGGAGCAAGGACATCCTACCCTAACTGAAGGTCTTCTGGAATCTGATACTGAGCCTTGTGAGCTTTCTGCTGAGTTTGTTTTTCTGCTGCCCTGGTTTTCATCATGATGGGCTTCTTGTCACTTCCCCTGCACTGGGTTTTCTTTGCATTCAGCTTTCACTGAAGGAGCTTTCACAGAGTTGGGCTCACACTGTGATTGGCCTCCCACTGTGATTGGCCTCCTCCTTGCAAGGCCTGCACCGAGGTTGTTGGAGCCATGTTAAATTCAAGAAACGGCACCATACATGTTGGGGAAGTGTGTAATTTCCTCAGTTCTGTCTCATCGCAACAAAAATTTGAAGCGACAGACCAGTATTACAGCCCTCAGGTGGACCAGTGTTATAGCCCTCAAATGGACCAATGTTACAGTTCCATGTTACAACTCAGCTTTATTTAGAAGGTAAAGGAAAACACATCCTCAAGGCATGAGGGCATGCCAACTCAAAAGACGTGAACAGAAGAGAGGCTTCTGGCTCAATTATGGCTCCTCTTTTTATATGTTTTTCTCCTCCCCCTGGACCTGCCCTATGTAAATTGGGCTAGCCAGGAGTGCTGTTTGTTCTACCTGAAGTCCTTGCTCAGGTCCTTGGACCTTCCTTTGTTCTACCCCTTCCTTGTCTTTTAGCCACTGCCATTCTGGACTCATTTTTCCTACTTTAACTACTTAACAATATTTTACTCACATAGTCCATTTCAAAATGCCCTCAAAATTCAAGTCTATCTATGTTCCACTCTTTCCACTATTACTTACTAATCAGTTGCCCTATATTAATATAGTTTTTTATATATGTTCCATTCAGCCTATGCAGAGATCTAACATTAGTTATTGTCTACAGATCTTGAAAGAAGTCAAGAAAGAATATTTCGGAGAAAAATGCCATCTTCTATAGAAATAATGGTATGAGAGTTCTTTGCATAGTCTCTACGCAGAGAAGAAGAATGAGAAAGTTATCTCTGCTGGCTTATCCTCTTGGTGGAATCTACTCTCAAGTGTATGCACCCAAAAGTCATTGTTCTTGTCCTCAGGGTTTTCATCTTTCCCTATAAAGACATGATGTTTAAAAGAGTCCGATCAAGGTTGTGTATTCTCTCTCCTTAGCAATTTTGCCACCTTTTAAATTAAATCCTTGGCTAGATTATCAGAACAGTCGTCACTGCAACTGCAAAAGATAAAGGTCTTTTTAAATATGGTACTGGAGCCCTTCACACAGCACACACATAATAGATAACTGGCTAACCTGTAACTGTCAGTCTTTTTTAAAGGCTTTTACAGATATTTTAAAAAGGCTTTTACAGATATTTTTAAAAGGCTTTTACAGATATTAACAAATCCAAACAACTGACAATTTTTATAATTACCATTTTCCCATTACCTCCAAATGCTAGAGGACTTGTACACAAATGAGTGTTACCTCTTCTTCCATATCTTCTAATCCATAATATGGACAGAGATTAATAATTTTTATTTGATGGTATGCCAGAAGTTAATAGTACCCACTTATACCAGTAATGGGGTCCTTGTGGCCATCTAGTCAGGGAGTGACCTACATCTAAATTTCAACCTGAGGTTGCCTTCCAAGGCCTTTTTTTCACAATCACAAGTACTCACTAACAGCACCTAAAAGCAAAGCCTTAGGAAAAAAAAAATTTTAGATGTGGTAGTTTACATGGAAAGAGATTACTTTTAAAAAAAAAGTGAAGAAGATAAGCAGAGTGAGAGAGAAAGTAGGGTTAAGAAACTAAAGATGTCTAACTAAACTAGTTAGTGTTATATGTAACTGGAATTAACTCCCTCTGTGACTGAGTGAAAGTTATTCAATTATGTCCAACTCTTTGCAACACTATGGACTATAGAGTCCATGGAATTCTCCAGGTCAGAATACTGGAGTGGGTAGAATTCCCCTGCTCCAGGGAACTTTCCAACCCAGGGATCAACCCAGGTGTCCCACATTGCATGTGGATTCTCTACCACCTGAGCCGCTCCCTCTAGTATATTCTAAATCACTCTGTAGAATATACTTCTGGTCAGTTCCTATGCATAAGAAGGCTTAAGTTTGATCTCTCAACCCCCTTCCAATTATTTGAGAATCACTCACCCACAATTCTTGTCTGACTTCTATGGTTTTGAAGAAAGGGAACAACAAAATAATCTTGAAAATCTTCAAACTCAGCTGCAGCTCAAATGAGATGAGGGAATATTGTTTACAACCTCATAGGTATCTGCTACAAAAGCCAAGCCTCTTTAAATGCAAAGACTTCTAAATTTTCAACATACAGTCATCATTTTACACAACAAGTATTCAGAATAATGAAATAAAACCTTAAAAACATTAGGAAAGAACAAAAAAATCATACGCTCAAGAGGAGAACAAGATAGAGAAGGAGTAGGTGGATGTGGAGTATATCTCTCTCCACGGATACATCAGGAATACACTTTCAGGCACAGAAGAGCATGCAGAACACAAGCTGAGAGCTGACAGGAGTACCTGACCAGTGGAAAAGAATATATAGAACCATGGAAAACTCCGTAGGATGAAGGAACTGGGGGGGTGGGGGCCGGACAGGAGTGTTAGTAGGACTGTCCTCAGTGGGTAGGGGAACTAAAGCAGGGGTCCAGTCCCCACTTCGGGGCAGTTGTCTGAGTCAGAGGAGAAACATTTAAGGCTGAGAGCGAAACAGCTGATCCGTGGTAACCTAAATGAAATGAGAGTCTGACAGTTCTTCCTGCAGCCATGCATACCCCGGACAGGGACACAGGTCCCTTAGAGGGGCAACAGCTGTGAGCTGGAGTTTAGGGATTGTGGAACAATCTCAGGGTGAGGGCTGATGTTGACAGCAGAGAGACAGATTGAGGAGATGTAAGGGAGGAGTTTGTAGTGGGAAATGCCTGTTGAGGAAAGCCAGGCAGCAATGGAAACAAAGCTATACTGCTGAGTCACACATAGAGCTGGGGCCATCAGCATGGCCTCTCCCCACATGCCAGGATTGGCAGCTGAGCAATATAGAGGCTGGCCCATCAAATGCCTGAGGCACTGAACTACAGAGTAGGACCACACCCAGCGTGCTCCTTTAAGTGACTGATTTGCTGAACAACAGAGTAGGACTCCAGCAGGGGGCCCTCTCTACATGCCTGACATGCCAAACAACAGAGAAGGACCCCAGACAAGGCAGCCCTCTAAGTGCTGAATGGGCAGCGTTACCGAGAAACACTGACCAAAGAGGTCTTCTGATTGTCAGCTACAAGAAGCTCAAAAAAAGACTCTGATAGGGCTGTAACTCCTGTGGCAGAGGCAGGGTGTGTCTCTGTCCACTTGGTGCCTCCAGGATGCCCACAACCCAAGCAGTTGCACCACCTTCATGCTCAACCCTCACTGGTGCAGAGCTGCCACAGGCAAAAGAGTCTTGGATCTATGCACGCAGGGTCGCTTTGGTCGTGTTCAACTCTTTGCGACCCTGTGGACTGTGGCCTGCCAGGCTTCTCTGTCAGGGCATTCTCCAGGCAAGAATAATGGAGTTTATTGGTCAATATTGGTTGCCATACCCTTCTAGAGCACTATATTTCCTGCTTCCCTAGCTGTCAACTCCTCTGAGTACCTGGTGCTGCCAGAACCCCTGCAACCCATGCAGCTGAACCACCCCCACACCTGGCCCTCACTGGACAGACCTAAGTCCTCCAGGGCAGCCCCAGGAGCAAACCCTAGTGGACAACTCACATGCAGAGGTGGAAATAAAACCACAATTAAAACCCAGGGGGCAGTGTGGCTAAGGAAGAAGACCCCAAATGCTACCAGCTATACAAGCTACAGATTAAATCCACGTAATGAACTAGGCAGACTCTGTGACTATAAGGGCATTGAGAACTCCCACAAAGAAAATGCACTAGTTCTGATAGCTGTGGACACTGGAGGCAAGAATGCACCAGAGTAGGACCAGATTAGAATGTGTGCTGGCCCCACAGCAGGTCCAGAGACCACCACAGTGTTGGAAAGCATCCCAGGGAGTTGAGGTGGACTGTGACTCTCAGCAAGGGAAAGGACTCTGACAGCAGTGATTCAAGAAAAACATTTATTATTCTTTTGTTTTGACTTGTTCTGTAGATTCTTTCGGATTTTTTTTTTTAACTTTTTTCTTTTTTTCCACCCCTTTGTTGTACTTGTCAATTTCATTGGCAATATGAAACCTAATTAATATTTTGAGTTTTTTTTTCCTCTCAATCACATTTTTTATTGTTGTTATAAACTTCTGCCTCCACTTTGGGGTTTTGCAGTTCTGTGGAGTTTTCCTTTTTTTTTTCCTTTCTTTCTTTCTTCTTCCCCCCTTTTCTCTTTTTCTAATTTTAATTTTTCAGCCTATTATTATTTTCTACATTTAATCCTTTGTTTCCTTTTCCTACTAATCTTTTTCCTCTTGCAGTTAATCTTTAATGCATATAAATCTTCATTTACCTCTATTTAATTTTGCATATCTATTCTTCCTTTCTTTCCTTTCTTCTCAACATACTTGTTACTTTTGTTTTCATTGCATTATTCCCAACTGGGTACCTTGCTTTAGTTTTGTTTTCCAGTTTGTGCTTTAGTTTTGCTCTTAACTGGAGGATATAATTTTTGATTTTCTTTGTTTGCTGGGTGAATCTACTGTACTTTATATTTGTGGGGCTGCTTTGATTTTGCTTATGGGTGTATATGTGTATATTCCATTATTTTAATTATTTTTTGCCTGATTTTATAACTGTCTGGGGTTCATCTTTGATTTCTCATTTTTGGATACTTGTTTTAATTTCACTTAATGCCATAACAAGTCACTTGTGGAATCTTTGTTCCTGACCAGAGATCAAGCCTTGAGCCTTTTTAGTGGGAGCACTGATTCCAAGACCCTAGACTACCAGAGAACTGACCCTAGGGAGTGTCAAATAGTGAGAATTCACACAAAAGAAACCACTTGAATACAAGACCTTGCACCACCCAAACACCNACTGGCTAACCTGTAACTGTCAGTCTTTTTTAAAGGCTTTTACAGATATTTTAAAAAGGCTTTTACAGATATTTTTAAAAGGCTTTTACAGATATTAACAAATCCAAACAACTGACAATTTTTATAATTACCATTTTCCCATTACCTCCAAATGCTAGAGGACTTGTACACAAATGAGTGTTACCTCTTCTTCCATATCTTCTAATCCATAATATGGACAGAGATTAATAATTTTTATTTGATGGTATGCCAGAAGTTAATAGTACCCACTTATACCAGTAATGGGGTCCTTGTGGCCATCTAGTCAGGGAGTGATCTACATCTAAATTTCAACCTGAGGTTGCCTTCCAAGGCCTTTTTTTCACAATCACAAGTACTCACTGACAGCACCTAAAAGCAAAGCCTTAGAAAAAAAAAAATTTTAGATGTGGTAGTTTACATGGAAAGAGATTACTTAAAAAAAAAAAAAAGTGAAGAAGATAAGCAGAGTGAGAGAGAAAGTAGGGTTAAGAAACTAAAGATGTCTAACTAAACTAGTTAGTGTTATATGTAACTGGAATTAACTCCCTCTGTGACTGAGTGAAAGTTATTCAATTATGTCCAACTCTTTGCAACACTATGGACTATAGAGTCCATGGAATTCTCCAGGTCAGAATACTGGAGTGGGTAGAATTCCCCTGCTCCAGGGAACTTTCCAACCCAGGGATCAACCCAGGTGTCCCACATTGCATGTGGATTCTCTACCACCTGAGCAGCTCCCTCTAGTATATTCTAAATCACTCTGTAGAATATAGTTCTGGTCAGTTCCTATGCATAAGAAGGCTTAAGTTTGATCTCTCAACCCCCTTCCAATTATTTGAGCATCACTCACCCACAATTCTTGTCTGACTTCTATGGTTTTGAAGAAAGGGAACAACAAAATAATCTTGAAAATCTTCAAACTCAGCTGCAGCTCAAATGAGATGAGGGAATATTGTTTACAACCTCATAGGTATCTGCTACAAAAGCCAAGCCTCTTTAAATGCAAAGACTTCTAAATTTTCAACATACAGTCATCATTTTACACAACAAGTATTCAGAATAATGAAAAAAAAAATTATAAAGGTAGTAAAACCTTAAAAACATTAGGAAAGAACAAAAAAATCATACGCTCAAGAGGAGAACAAGATGGAGAAGGAGTAGGTGAATGTGGAGTATATCTCTCTCCATGGATACATCAGGAATACACTTTCAGGCACAGAAGAGCATGCAGAACACAAGCTGAGAGCTGACAGGAGTACCTGACCAGTGGAAAAGAATATATAGAACCATGGAAAACTCTGTAGGATGAAGGAACTGGGAGGGGGGGGCAGACAGGAGTGTTAGTAGGACTGTCCTCAGTGGGTAGGGGAACTAAAGCAGGGGTCCAGTCCCCACTTCGGGGCAGTTGTCTGAGTCAGAGGAGAAATATTTAAGGCTGAGAGCGAAACAGCTGATCCGTGGTAACCTAAATGAAATGAGAGTCTGACAGTTCTTCCTGCAGCCACGCATACCCCGGACAGGGACACAGGTCCCTTAAAGGGGCAACAGCTGGGAGCTGGAGTTTAGGGATTGTGGAACAATCTCAGGGTGAGGGCTGATGTTGACAGCAGAGAGACAGATTGAGGAGATGTAAGGGAGGAGTTTGTAGTGGGAAATGCCTGTTGAGGAAAGCCAGGCAGCAATGGAAACAAAGCTATACTGCTGAGTCACACATAGAGCTGGGGCCATCAGCATGGCCTCTCCCCACATGCCAGGATTGGCAGCTGAGCAATATAGAGGCTGGCCCATCAAATGCCTGAGGCACTGAACTACAGAGTAGGACCACACCCAGCGTGCTCCTTTAAGTGACTGATTTGCTGAACAACAGAGTAGGACTCCAACAGGGGGCCCTCTCTACATGCCTGACATGCCAAACAACAGAGAAGGACCCCAGACAAGGCAGCCCTCTAAGTGCTGAATGGGCAGCGTTACCGAGAAACACTGACCAAAGAGGTCTTCTGATTGTCAGCTACAAGAAGCTCAAAAAAAGACTCTGATAGGGCTGTAACTCCTGTGGCAGAGGCAGGGTGTGTCTCTGTCCACTTGGTGCCTCCAGGATGCCCACAACCCAAGCAGTTGCACCACCTTCATGCTCAACCCTCACTGGTGCAGAGCTGCCACAGGCAAAAGAGTCTTGGATCTATGCACGCAGGGTCGCTTTGGTCGTGTTCAACTCTTTGCGACCCTGTGGACTGTGGCCTGCCAGGCTTCTCTGTCAGGGCATTCTCCAGGCAAGAATAATGGAGTTTATTGGTCAATATTGGTTGCCATACCCTTCTAGAGCACTATATTTCCTGCTTCCCTAGCTGTCAACTCCTCTGAGTACCTGGTGCTGCCAGAACCCCTGCAACCCATGCAGCTGAACCACCCCCACACCTGGCCCTCACTGGACAGACCTAAGTCCTCCAGGGCAGCCCCAGGAGCAAACCCTAGTGGACAACTCACATGCAGAGGTGGAAATAAAACCACAATTAAAACCCAGGGGGCAGTGTGGCTAAGGAAGAAGACCCCAAATGCTACCAGCTATACAAGCTACAGATTAAATCCACGTAATGAACTAGGCAGACTCTGTGACTATAAGGGCATTGAGAACTCCCACAAAGAAAATGCACTAGTTCTGATAGCTGTGGACACTGGAGGCAAGAATGCACCAGAGTAGGACCAGATTAGAATGTGTGCTGGCCCCACAGCAGGTCCAGAGACCACCACAGTGTTGGAAAGCATCCCAGGGAGTTGAGGTGGACTGTGACTCTCAGCAAGGGAAAGGACTCTGACAGCAGTGATTCAAGAAAAACATTTATTATTCTTTTGTTTTGACTTGTTCTGTAGATTCTTTCGGATTTTTTTTTTTAACTTTTTTCTTTTTTTCCACCCCTTTGTTGTACTTGTCAATTTCATTGGCAATATGAAACCTAATTAATATTTTGAGTTTTTTTTTCCTCTCAATCACATTTTTTATTGTTGTTATAAACTTCTGCCTCCACTTTGGGGTTTTGCAGTTCTGTGGAGTTTTCCTTTTTTTTTTCCTTTCTTTCTTTCTTCTTCCCCCCTTTTCTCTTTTTCTAATTTTAATTTTTCAGCCTATTATTATTTTCTACATTTAATCCTTTGTTTCCTTTTCCTACTAATCTTTTTCCTCTTGCAGTTAATCTTTAATGCATATAAATCTTCATTTACCTCTATTTAATTTTGCATATCTATTCTTCCTTTCTTTCCTTTCTTCTCAACATACTTGTTACTTTTGTTTTCATTGCATTATTCCCAACTGGGTACCTTGCTTTAGTTTTGTTTTCCAGTTTGTGCTTTAGTTTTGCTCTTAACTGGAGGATATAATTTTTGATTTTCTTTGTTTGCTGGGTGAATCTACTGTACTTTATATTTGTGGGGCTGCTTTGATTTTGCTTATGGGTGTATATGTGTATATTCCATTATTTTAATTATTTTTTGCCTGATTTTATAACTGTCTGGGGTTCATCTTTGATTTCTCATTTTTGGATACTTGTTTTAATTTCACTTAATGCCATAACAAGTCACTTGTGGAATCTTTGTTCCTGACCAGAGATCAAGCCTTGAGCCTTTTTAGTGGGAGCACTGATTCCAAGACCCTAGACTACCAGAGAACTGACCCTAGGGAGTGTCAAATAGTGAGAATTCACACAAAAGAAACCACTTGAATACAAGACCTTGCACCACCCAAACACCAGTATCACCCTGTGCAGGACATCTTATCTAAACAACAAACAAAGCAAAAATACAAACCCAGTCATCAGCAGACAGGATTATTATGTCACTCAGCCTTGCCAATCAGAGGAAAAACAAACAAACTGACCAACAGACCAAAACTCAGCACAAATCACACCCTATACAAGCTTACACAAAAGACTGGACCAACCCTAAGAGAGCAGAAACCAAAAAGAAGAAAGAATTCAACCTTGAAGCCTAGGAAGGGAAGATTAAAAACTACACATGTGAAGGAACAAACTAGAAACAAAGAAGTCCAAATAAATTAAGAGGAAATAGGCAAACTGCCTGAAAAATAATTCCGAATAATGATAGTAAAGATGATCAAAAACTTTGAAAACAAAATTGAGAAAAATGCAAGAATAAATTAATAAAGACATCAGTCAGTCAGTCAGTTCAGTTGCTCAGTCGTGTCCGACTCTGCAACCCCATGAATCGCAGCACGCCAGGCCTCCCTGTTCATCACCATCTCCCGGAGTTCATTCAGACTCACGTCCATCGAGTCCATGATCTCATCCAGCCATCTCATTCTTTGTCATCCCCTTCTCCTCCTGCCCTCGATCCCTCCCCGCATCACAGTCTTTTCCAGTGAGTCAACTCTTCGCATGAGGTGGCCAAAGTACTGAAGTTTCAGCTTTAGCGTCATTCCTTCCAAAGGAATCCCAGGGTTGATCTCCTTCAGAATGGAATGGCTGGATTTCCTTGCAGTCCAAGGGACTCTCAAGTGTCTTCTCCAACACCACAGTTACAAAGCATCAATTCTTTGGCGCCCAGCCTTCTTCACAGTCCAACTTTCACATCCATACATAACCAGAGGAAAAACCATAGCCTTGACTAGATGGACCTTAGTCGGCAAAGTAATGTCTCTGGTTTGAATATGCTATCTAGGTTCGTCATAACTTTTCTTCCAAGGAGTAAGCGTCTTTTAATTTCATGGCTGCAGTCGCCATCTGCCGTGATTTTGGAGCCCCCAAAAATAAAGTCTGACAATGTTTACACTGTTTCCCCATCTATTTACCATGAAGTGATGGGACTGGATACCATGATCTTCGTTTTCTGAATATTGAGCTTTAAGCCAACTTTTTCTCTCTTCTCTTTCACCTTCATCAAGAGGCCCTTTAGCGCCTCTTCACTTTCTGCATAAGGGTGGTGTCATTTGCATATCAGAGATTATTGATATTTCTCCTGGCAATCTTGATTCCAGCTTGTGTTTCTTCCAGCCCAGCGTTTCTTGTGATGTACTCTGCATAGAAATTAAATAAGCAGGGTGACAATATACAGCCTTGACGTACTCCTTTTCCTATTTGGAACCAGTCTGTTGTTCCATGTCCAGTTCTGTTGCTTCCTGACCTGCGTACAGATTTCTCAAGAGGCAGGTCAGGGGG
>SJYW01051066.1:170598-189685 GCA_006410735.1 Raphicerus campestris | reverse complement strand
CCACTGCTGAGTTTTCCAAATTTGCTGGCATATTGAGTGCAGCACTTTCACAGCATCATCTTTCAGGATTTGAAATAGCTCAACTGGAATTCCATCACCTCCACTAGCTTTGTTCGTAGTGATGCTTTCTAAGGCCCACTTGACTTCACATTCCAAGATGTCTGGCTCTAGATTAGTGATCACATCATCATGATTATCTGGGTCGTGAAGATCTTTTTTGTACAGTTCTTCTGTGTATTCTTGCCACCTCTTCTTAATATCTTCTGCTTCTGTTAGGTCCAGACCATTTCTGTTCTTTATCGAGCCCATCTTTGCGTGAAATGTTCCCTTGGTATCTCTAATTTTCTTGAAGAGATCTCTAGTCTTTTCCATTCTTTTGTTTTCCTCTATTTCTTTGCATTGATTGCTGAAGAAGGTTTTCTTATGTCTTCTTGCTATTCTTTGGAACTCTGCATTCAGATGCTTATATCTTTCCTTTCTCATTTGCTTTTCACGTCTCTTCTTTTCACAGCTATTTGTAAGGCCTCACCAGAAAGCCATTTTGCTTTTTTGCATTTCTTTTCCATGGGGATGGTCTTGATCCCTATCTCCTGTACAATCTCATGAACCTCATTCCATAGTTCATCAGTCATTCTATCTATCAGGTCTAGGCCCTTCAATCTATTTCTCAATTCCACTGTATAATCATAAGGGATTTGATTTAGGTCATACCTGAATGGTCTAGCAGTTTTCTCTACAAAGACAAATAACACAAGCTTTGAAATTAAAAATACTCTAGAATGAACCAATAGCAGAATATCTGAAGCAGAAGAATGAATCAGTGAGCTGGAAAATAACATGGTGGAAATAACTTCTGAAAAGCAGAATAAAGTAAAAAGAATGAGAAGCACTGAGGATTGTCTCTGAGACCTCCAAGAGAGTATCAAGTGTACCAACATTCCAATTATAGGGTTCCCAAAAGATGAAGAGAAAAAGAAAAGGTACACATAAATTTTTGAAGAGATTATAGTTGAGAATTTCCCCAATATGGAAAAGGAAATAGTCGATCAAGTCCAAGAGTCACAAAGTCCCATACAGGATAAACCCAAGGAGAAACATGCCAAGGCACATACTAAGCAAACTAACAAAGACTAAACAAAAAAAAAAGAATATTAAAAGCAGCAAGGGAGAAGCAACAAGTAACATACAAGGGAAACCCCATATGCTTAATGGCTGATCTTTCAGCAGATTTTCTGTAAGCCAGAAGGGAATGGCAAGATACATTTAAAGTACTGAAAGGATAAAATCTGCAAGCAGGATTATTGTGACTTGCAAGGATTTCATTCAAAATTGATGGAAAAACAAAAAGCTTTTCAGACAAGTAAAAGTTAAGAGAATCCAGTACCACCAAACCAGCTTTATAACAAATGTTAAAAGGACTTATATGGTCAAGAAATACAAGAGATGAAAAAGATCTACAAAATCAACCCCAAACAATTAAGAAAATAGCAATAGGAACATATATATATATATCAATAATTTCTTCTAATGTAAATGGATTAAATGCTCCAACCAAAAGACACAGACTCAATGAATGGATAAAAAAACAAGACAGATATATATGCTATCTACAAGAAACCCACTTCAGATCTAAAGACATATATAGACTGAAAGTGAGAGGATGGAAAAATATATTCCATGCAAATGGGAAGCAAAAGAAAGCTGAAGTAGCAATCCTCATATCAGACAAAACACACCTTAAGATAAAGAATATTACAAGAGACAAAGAAGGACACTACATAATGATCAAGGGATCAATCCAAGAGGAAGACATAACAATTGTAAATATGTAGGCACCCAACATAGGAGCACCTCAATACATGAGACAAACACTAACAGACATAACATGAGAGAAACTGACAGTAGGACAGTAATAGTAGGAGACTTTAACACCCCACTCATACCAATGGACAGATCATCAAAACAGAAAATTAATAAGGAAACACAAGCTTTAAATTATACATTAGATGAGATGGATTTCATTGATATCTTCAGGACATTCCATACAAATGCAGAAGAATACACCTCAAGTTCACGTGGAACATTCTCCATTAGACCACATCTTGGGTCACAAATCATACCTCAGTAAATTTAATAAAATTGAAATCATATCAAGCATCTTCTCTGACCACAGTATTATGAGACTAGATATCAATTGCCAGAAAAAAATGTAAGAAACACAAACACATGGAGATTAAACAATACATTTCTAAATAACCAACAGATTACTGAAGAAATCAAAAGGGAAAAAAAAATTCTAGAAACAAATGACAATGAAAACACAAGAACTCAAAACCTATGGGTTTTGAGCAAAAGCAAAAGCAGTTCTAAGAAGAAAGTTCATAGTAATACAACCCTACCTCAAGAAATAAGAAAAACATCAAATAGAGAGCCTAACTTTACACCTAAAACAACTGGAAAAAAAAATATTAGAAGGGAAGAGATCATAAAGATCTGAGCATAAATAAATGGGAAAATATGAAAGAAGCAATAGTAGTGATTAACAAAAGACAAAGAGAGAATAATCAAATCAATAACAATAGAAATGAAAAAGGAGAGGTTACAACAGACAATGCAGAAATACAAAGGAATCTAAGTGACTCTTATGGACAACTATATGGAAATAAACTGGATAACCTGGAAGAAATGGACAGATTTTCAGAAAAGTTCAATTTTCCAAGACTGAACAAGGAAGAAATAGAAATTATGAACAAGCCAATTACAAGCACTGAAATTGAACCTGTGATCAAAAATCTCCCAAAAAACAAAAGTCTAGACCAGATGGCTTCATAGGAGAATTCTATCAAACATTTAGAGAAGATCTAATGCCTATCCCTATAAAACTCTCTCAAAAAATTGCAGGGGAAAGAATGCTTCCAAACCCATTCTACAAGGCCACCATCACCCTGATACCAAAGTCAGACAAAGACAGCCCCAAAGAAGAAAATTACAGGCCAGTAACACTGATGAACATAGATGCAAAAATCCTCAACAAAATTTTAGCAAACAGAATTCAGCAACATATCTTACACCATGATCAAGTTGGGTTTAATCCAGGGATACAAGGATTCTTCAATATATGCAAATCTATCAATGTGGTACACCATATAACAAACTGAAAGATGAAAACCCTATGATAATCTCAATAGATGCAGAAAAAAGCCTTTGACAAAATTCAGCCCCCGTTATGACTAAAACTCTTCAAAAGATGGACATAGAAGGAACCTACCTTAACACAGTAAAAACCACATATGATAAGCCTACAGCAGATCTTATTCTCAACACTGAAAAACTGAAAGCATTCCCCCTAAGATCAAGAACAAGACAAGGGTTCCACTTTCACCACTATTATTCAACACAGTTCTGGAAGTCCTAGGCATACCAATCAGAGAAGAAACAGAAATAAATCCAGATCAGAAAAAAGGAAGTAAAACTCTCACTGTTTACAGATGACATGATACTGTACATAGAAATTCCTAAATATAGTATTAAAAATTGCTAGAACTAGTCAGTGAATTTAGAAAAATCAATACACAGAAATCACTTGCATTTCTATATATTAACAATGAAAAATCAGAAAGAGAAATTAAGGAATCAATCCCATTCACCATTGCAAAAAAATAATAAAATATGTAGAGTAAACTTACCCAAGGAGATAAAAGAATTGTACACAGAAAATTATAAGACACTGAAGAAAGAAATCAAAGATACATAAGTAGATGGAGAGATAATCCATGTTCCTGGGTAGGAAGAATCAATATTGTGAAAATTATTATACTACCAAACACAATCTACAGATTTGATGTGGTCCCTATTAAATTACGAAAGGCATTTTTCAGAGAACGAGAACAAAAAATTTCACAATTCATATGGAAATACAAACAAAACAAAACAAAACAAAAACAAAAACACAGAATAGCCAAAACATTCTTGAGAAAGAAGAATGGAGCTGGAGGAATCAATCTTCCTGATTTTAGATTATACTACAAAGTTACAGTCATCAAGACAGTATGGTACTGGCACAAAAACAGAAATATAGACCAATGGAACAAGACAGAAAGCCCAGAAATAAACCCATGCACCTATTCTGCTGCTGCTAAGTTGCTTTAATCATGTCTGACTCTGTGCGACTCCATAGACAGAAGCCCACCAGGCTCCCTCTAGGGTTCTCCAGACAAGAACACTGGAGTGGGTTGCCATTTCCTTCTCCAATGCAAGAAAGTGAAAGTGAAAGTGAAGTCGTTCAGTGGTGTTCGACTCTTAGGGACCCCATGGACCACAGCCTATCAAACTCCTCCATTCGTGGGATTTTCCAGGCAAGAGTACTGGAGTGGGCTGCCATTGTCTTCCCCAAGCACCTATGGGTACTTTATTTTTTGACAAAGAAGGCAAAAATATACAATGGGGCAAAGAAAGCCTCTTCAATAAATGGTGCTGGGAAAACTGGACAGCTACATGTAAAAGAATGAAATTAGAATACTTCCTAACACCATACACAAAGATAAATTCAAAATGGATTAAAAGACCTAAATGTAAGACCAGAAACTGTAAAACTCTTAGAGAAAAACATAGGCAGAACAATGAATGACATAAATCAAAGCAAGATCCTCTATGACCCACCTCCTAGAGTAATGAAAATAAAAGAAAAATAAACAAGTGGGACCTGGTTAAGCTTAAAAGCTTTTTCACAGAAAAAGAAACTATAAGCAAGGTGAAAATACAACTCTTGGAATGGGAGAAAAGACTAGCAAAATGAAACAATTGACAAAGTATTGATTTCCAAAAGATACAAGCAGCTCATTCAGCTCAATGTGAGAAAAACAAACCTGATCAAAGAGTGGGGAAAAGACCTAAACAGACATTTCTCCAAAGAAGACATATAGATGGCTAACAAACACATGAAAATATGCTCAACGTTGCTCATTATTAGAGAAATGCAAATCAAAGCTACAATGCGATATCACCTCACACCAGTCAGAATGATCATCATCAAAATGTCTACAAAAATAAATGCTAGAGAGGGTGTGAAGAAAAGGGAACGTTTTTGCACTGTTGGTGGGAATATAAATTGATACAGCCACTATGGAAGACAGTACAAAGATTCCTTAAAAAATTAGGAATAAACCACCATATGACTCAGCAATCCCACTCCTAGGAATATACCCTGAAGAAACCAAAATTGAAAAAGATACATGTATCTCATTATTTATTGCAGCACTATTTACAATAGATATAATAACATGGATGCAACCTATACATCCACTGACAGATGAATGGATAAAGAAGTTGTGGTACCCATACACAATGGAATATTCAGTTCAGTTCAGTTCAGTCACTCAGTTGTGTCTGACTCTTTGTGATCCCATGCACTGCAGTATCCCAGGCCTCCCTGTCCATCACCAACTCCCAGAATTTACCCAAACTCATGTCCATTGAGTCGCTGATGCCATCCAACCATCTCATCCTCTGTCGTCCCCTTCTCTTCCCGCCTTCAATCTTTCTCAGCATCAAGATCTTTTCCAATGAGTCAGCTCTTCACATCAGGTGGCCAAAGTATTGGAATTTCAGCTTCAACATCAGTCCTTCAAATGAACACTCAGGACTGATCTCCTTTAGGATGGACTGTTTGGATCTCCTTGCAGTGCAAAGGACTCTCAAAAGTCTTCTCCAACACCACAGTTACTCAGCCATAAAAAGAAATGCATTTGAGTCAGTTCAATGAGGTTGATGAACCTAAAGCCTATTATATAGAGTGCAGTAAGTCAGAAAGAGAAAGATAAATACCATATTGTAACACATATATATGGAATCTATAAAAATGGTACTGAAGAATTTATCTACAGGGCAGCAGACATAGAGACACAGAGACATAGAGACATAGATAATAGAATTATGGACATGGGGAGAGGGGAGGAGAGGATGAGAAATATGGAAAGAGTAACATGGAAACTTACATTGCTGCTGCTGCTAAGTCACTTCAGTCGTGTCCAACTCTGTGCAACCCCATAGACGGCAGTCGACTAGGCTTCCCCGTCCCTGGGATTCTCCAAACAAGAACACTGGAGTGGGTTGCCATTTCCTTCTCTGATGCATGAAAGTGAAAAGTGAAAGTGAAGTTGCTCAGTTGTGTCTGACTCTTAGCAACCCCATGGACTGCAGCCCACCAGGCTCCTCCGTCCATGGGATTCTCTAGGCAAGAGTGCTGGAGTGGGGTGACATTGCCTTCTCTCGGAAACTTACATTACCATATTGTAAAATAGACAGCCAACAGGAATTTGCTCTATGGCTCAGGAAACTCAAACAGGGTCTCAGGAGATAGGAAGGAGGTTCAAAAGGGAGGGGATATATATATACACCTATGGCTGATTCATGTTGAAGTTTGACAGAAAACAGCAAAAGTCTGTAAAGCTATTATCCTTCAATTAAAAAATAAATTAAAAAAAATCATATGCTTTGATACTGGATGCTTGGGGCTGGTGCACTGGGATGACTCAGAGGGATGGTACGGGGAAGGAGGAGGGAGGGGGGTTCAGGATGGGGAATATGTGTATACCTGTGGCAGATACATGTTGATGTATGGCAAAACCAATACAATATTGTAAAGTAATTAACCTCCAATTAAAATAAATAAATTCATTAAAAAAAATAAAATAAAACCGTTTTGGTTCCAAAGGGAGAAGGGGGAATTCATATGCTCATTTTGCTTGCCATTAGAGATAAAAAAATTCTAAAGAAAAGATCCCAAGTTACATTTGTTCATGTATTAAAAATGGTACTACTCAATAGTCAAGTATGCATTATTACAACTACAGAAAGGTTTCAAAATTTAAAAAATACTATGAATATATTTCTACATATTAAAAAATCAGGGAAAAGTTCACATCATTATTTTATTAAATGTAGAAAAATCATCCAATAAAATATAGTACCTATTCACAAGTTTTAGAAACCTTAGCAAATTAAAAATACAGAATAACTTATTTAATCCTCTAAAGATAGATGCCAAAAGCCCATAGAAAACATGGTCTATATTATGATTTTAGAATTATTTCCACTAAAGGTAATTATTATAGCTCTTGTTTATTTAATATTTTAGTAGAAGTTATATCTACTACATTAGTCAAAAATAGGAGTAGGCAAATAATTTATAGAAATATATGCAGTTACTCTTATTTGCAAACAATATAGTTGCTTGGAGATAGTTCATCAGGACTGTTGTCAGCATATAAAAATTTAAACAGTTTATATATTAAGTGAATGACTGATTAGAAAAAATCAAAATATACATTTATGACAGCATATAAACATATGGGGAGTGAATCTGACAAATATAAAGAGGATCTTTATAAAAATATTACAAAACATTATAGTAATTTAAAAAATAGATGCAAATAAATGGCATATTATAGCATATCATGAAAGAGAAGAAAAAATTTCATAAAGATGTTAATTTTCCCCATTCTATAAATTCAAGGCAATTACAATCAATATCACAAAATGAGCTTTGCAGAACTAAGCAAATATGATAAAATTCATATGGAAATTTAAAACCTAATAAAAGTTAAGGGGAGACAAAAGAATAGTAAGACATAACGAGATTTAACATAATAGTATCAAAATGAAGTGCAAAAGTATAGTGTGGTTTGACCTACAGATAATAAATATATTGATCAGTTAAAAGCCCAGAAATATAACAAAGCCTGTTTAAGACATTTTTATAAGAACACTACCAATCAATGGATAATGATGAACTAGCTAAGCAATGGTGTTAACTGATTTTTCTTATTGAAATTGTCATTAGATCTCTACTTCAGACTTTCCTGAAGTATAACTTCTAAATAGCTAAAATGTAGAAATTAAAGGAAACAATAATGTAGGAGGTAGCTGTTTTGACCTTTGAGAAAACAAAGAACATTGTGATACATTTGATTAAATGAAATTAACATTTTACAGGACACAAGATATCATATATTATGTTAAGAATCAAAGTGAGATTAGAAGATATTTGCAACACAGAAAATTTAGATAGTATTAGCATACAGAATATATAACATTTATAATTTGTCAGGGAAAGGTAATAGAAATGACAACATATATGAAGACACATCATAAAAAAAGAAACATGGACAGCAGCACAGAAAAACACATTCAATTACTTTAGTTACCAGTTGTTAAATGTTAAAAAAAAATTGTTAAAAGGAAACAAAAAAATGTTATACTACTTTTGTTTTGGTAAAAACTCATAATCCTGATGGAAATTAATAAAATCAACATATTATATATACTAAAATTCCTAATTTTGATTGTAGGTGGAAGAGAAAAACCATAAAGAAACTTTTGTTCACATACACCAGAAAACAAGATAAAATGAAACAAAATTTTGATTATAGGAAAACCCTGAAACAATTTAATGGGAAAATGTAAATGAAGCAAATTTGTATGATGTAAAATATAGAAAAATTTAAATTAATAAAACAGATATATATATATAAATTTAAAAATTAAAAATGAATGGTAAAAGTAACTTGGAAAATAATAGCTAGCATATCATTAATGTAGTTAAGAAAATCTATGATATGATACTACTTGTTGGTCTTCAAATATATATATTTAATAAAATATAAAATAATATGGCTCACAATGAAAAGAAAGAAAGCTAGTGTTCTTCACTATGATTAAAAAAATAATTTGAGTTAATAGGCATTTGAAATAAAATAGCCAAATAAATGTAGTCTTGTGACAAGTTTATAATCCTAAGGGAAATAAAAAGAGAAAAATTTAATTTTAATATTAGGGCAATGACCTTGGTGCTAGAGTCCTAAAAAGGAAGCCAATCCATAGAAATTTGTGGATGTGTGGGGGTAAGGTTGCCATAAAAAAATCCATTGCTTTTTTACTTTTTGAGCCATTTTACTTTGCAGTGTTCAAAGAAACTTCTAGCATTCCAACTTCTTTTAATGTAGACGCCCATTGGGCATGGTTTTCAGTCATACAACAGAGCAATAGAGACACTTCCAGTTTAGCTGCTTCGTAAATGCAAAATTCAGAATCTCTGGGCCATTCCTCCATATCAGTAATTTGATCCAATCCATCAGGATTTTCTATTTTCCCTGGTAAAATAGCTTTCCAATCCATTATTAACATAGTCTTTAGGCTTCTACAGATATTAAATAAATAATAATTATAAAAATATTGGAAATCTTTTGTTGAGTATAGTATTTCATGCCAGGTCACACTGTACTGTGTACTCATCTCACTGTGGTATTTGCTCTTCTGTGGCCTGTTGATATTTAAGCCTAGTTAATGGATCTAGGAACAATGAAAGGTGATAAATGTGGGTCATTCAGTTCAGTTCAGTCACTCAGTCGTGTCCGACTCTTTGCGACCCTATGAATCACAGCACGCCAGGCCTCCCTGTCCATCACCAACTCCCGGAGTTCACTCAGATTCACGTCCATCGAGTCAGTGATGCCATCCAGCCATCTCATCCTCTGTCGTCCCCTTCTCCTCCTGCCCCCAATCCCTCCCAGCATCAGTGTCTTTTCCAATGAGTCAACTCTTTGCATAAGGTGGCCAGAGTATTGGAGTTTCAGCTTTAGCATCATTCCTTCCAAAGAAATCCCAGGGCTGATCTTCAGAATGGACTGGTTGGATCTCCTTGCATTCCAAGCACAGGCGGCTGCAACCAGCGCACTAAGCGCAGGAGGCTGCCACTGACACCAAGCGTGGCCGAGAGGAGCTACCCCACGTCCAAGGTCAGAAGCTGGGAAGACCCCATGCCCAAAGGGCAGCGGCCAAGAGGAGTTACCCCACGTCCGAAGTCAGGGGCGGTGACTTAGGGGAGCCATCCCATGTTGCTGCCTCTACCTCACCCTTATCTCTACCTATGATACGTCCAAGAATCGAACATGTGTTGTTTAAAGCACTTTCTAAGTTGAGTTGTCACAGAGTCAAATGTGATATCATAACTAAAAGTACTTTGCAATTGCAAAGGTCAAGAAGTATGAAAGGCACTAATTTTGTTTCTAATTCAGTACACCAATACTACTCAACACAATCTTATGTCCAGAACAATTCCCATGTGGCCCATGTTACCAAACTATGTTTAGAATGAAGGAAAAAATCTAGAGAGGAACAATAGAAATTTAATACATTTTAGAAACAGTTATTGAGCATCTATTCTCATGCCCATTTCTGTAAATGTTAGTTTGTTCCTTACATTGTGGGCTAGGGAGATGACAGCAGTACTTGATAACTTTATGCCCCATATGCCTTGTTGCCTGATATTTAGAAATACTTTCGTTTAAAACATATCAGACTCAGACCCTGAGTGTTTGTAGAGTGGGAATTGTTTTCACAGGCACTAAATGATAAAAGGTTGATAGAAAAACAGAACTAGCTCACATACTGCAATCATCATGGAGAGAGCTCAATGGAAAAAAAAATGGGGGGCAAAGACTAGCCTCATTCAACTATTACCTACTGAATAAAAGCAATCTCTCTGTGATAAACTGAAGAAGATAATTGTAAGGAAGAATAAGTTCTTTATTCAGAAAACCCCTCCCTACACAATGAGAATGCAAAGAATGCATGGAGAGCTCATAAAAGGTATCGGCTAGAGATGGTCATAGAATAAGGTTATTATTATACTTTCTCATGTTCTAGTAAAAAATTAAAATAAATAAAAACAACTACTTGTGACTTACTTTGATTACACTGTAATGAGAAAGTAAAGAAATAAACCACCACCAAAACAAAACAACTTATTTTGGTCAATTTCTCATTACAA
Organism: Raphicerus campestris; assembly: GCA_006410735.1. Taxonomy (NCBI): domain Eukaryota; kingdom Metazoa; phylum Chordata; class Mammalia; order Artiodactyla; family Bovidae; genus Raphicerus; species Raphicerus campestris. Next base: position 178,857 of record SJYW01051066.1, on the reverse strand, counting down.
TAGTTTTACCAAACTACAAATGCATTTTCCTTCTAAATACTTTGGATAAAAAATAAATTTCTCAGTATTGCTTTTGTTTTTTATTTTGGAAATTTTCATATCTGTCTTTAAAAGCTCAGACTGGCAGAAAAGAGTCAGGTAAGAAAAAATAGGCAAATACCTAAATAAACCAAGGTAGGCACAGAAAATAGGGAACCTTTATATTTAATCACTGACAAACGTGCCCTCAGTGATACACGCATAAATTTTATATTTTATTTACTTTTTTTTGTTGTTTGAAGCCCTAGAAGCTAAGGTTATGATACTCAGTCCTGTACAACTCTGTGACCTCATGTACTGTAGCCCACCAGGCTCCTCTGTTCATGGAATTCTTCAGGCAAGAATGCTGGAGTGGGTTGCCATTCCCTTCTCCAGGGGATTTTCCCAACCCAGAGATCAAACCTTCGTCTCCTGTGTTACAGGCAGATTCTTTACCATCTGAGCTGCCAAGAAAGCCCAGTGTTTTTTAATGAATATTTATTAAACTTTATGTCTAGTGGATATACAGACACTAGAATGATTAAAACTAGAAGGAAAATGAATGTTATAATCTTACTTTCAATAATACTTCCAGTTGCAATCAGGCCCTACAGAAGTCAACACTTTTCCAGACTTGAACTTACTTTGAAATAGATAAAGTAGTGTAATTAAGTGAATGGTTTGATTCCCATATCTTAGCATGGCAAAGAGCAGGTGAGCTATTGGGAAATAAGGGAGCTGAAGCCAGCAAGAGCATAAACCATTTTAGACAACTGCAGATGTAAAAGTAAGGGTGAGTGCAACTAGATTAAATCAATCTAGGTTAAGATGGGTAACTATTGGCAACTGTCTCTAGGAGAAATGAGTTAAATGTAATCATGACAAATTAAAATGTCTGGCAAGAAACATTCATTATAATCTTTCTTTAAAACTATCACTTTACTCTTTCTAAAGTGAACAGATTATTCCCATTTCTGTTATACACAAAATGACTTCATGAAAGTAACCTCTTGTTCATTTCTGTCAGAAAAAGGTAAATATATTTATCAAAAAGTGCATCATATAGTGGAACTTTAGCCTCATTTCCAATTTCTATTTTATAAAAAGTATGAATAAGGCATCATTCAGCAACACAGAACATAACACTTGGAAAATTCACAATATAATCTTGAATGGAATGGACTTCATGTTATATACCAAAGTGTATCTGAGACTGTGATCTTTAAAGAAGATATTCAAAGACTTCAGCAATTCAACTCTAAACTCTTTCCTTAGATCAAGGTAGACTAGCAGAATATTGTGTGCTTAGAATGAAGTAGTTAGTTCCACACAGTATCACCTTCCGAGGTGCTTTCTAATGTTACATTCTCTGCTTTAGCTAAAGGCTATTTTAAGAAATAGCCATGTGGAAATGAGTTTGTCATTCACCACAAAGCTGTTGTAAGGAACACGGAGAACTAAAGTGCTTATATAAGATTTTAAAAGTGATGGCAGGTGAAAAGTTTGTTTTGGGATTTAACTATAACAAGAACTTTTTTTCAACTAAGTAACTTGTTTTCTAAAGAAAAGCCAGTGTAACCTTTCCTCAAGGACAAATAACTGAATGGTTAAGGAAATAGACTGTAAAGACTAGCTCTATGAGCATATATCCTAGATATGATTTAGATAAGTTTTTCTGTGTTTTATTTCCAATTTGCGCTTGCTTTTGAAGATGACATTCACCTTCTGTTTGTAAAGGAACATGGCTTCTGGCAGTTTCTTGACTCCTCTTATTAATTAGTCAAGACCAATTCATATTATACTTCTCTAGTAAATTATCTATATTTCTATGTTATACTCCTCTTCCTTTTCCTCTAACCCACAATAGCATTCCTCAATGCAATTTCAGGCTTTCTGACTCAGAAAGTTTGCTTCAGATATTGTCAAATCAATATGTCAGTGATGACAATAATTCATAGCATGATATAACCTTAAGACTGTGTGTTTAGATGAAGACATAAAAGTTATTGAAATCCAATCACTTGATAGAATCCTATCCAGAACATCTATATCATATAGCTGTTTATCTATGGATTTTAACAACTCCTAAGACTGCCCAATTCACTTTGTTATAATTCTGTATTAATATACCCACCACTACAGTCATTCCACTTTAGAATAGAATATTTATTTAAAAGTATTAACTCTTAGCTATTAACATATAGTTATTTTCAACCCAAAGGAGCAGATTGATAATTTTTATATGTGTATGTATATATTTTCAGTTCAGTTCAGTTGCTCAGTCGTGTCCGACTCTTTGCGACCCCATGAATCGCAGCATGCCAGGCCTCCCTGTTCATCACCATCTCCCGGAGTTCTCTCAGACTCACGTCATCAAGTCAGTGATGCCATCCAGCCATCTCATCCTCTGTCGTCCCCTTCTCCTCCTGCCCCCAATCCCTCCCAGTATCAGAGTCTTTTCCAATGAGTCAGCTCTTCTCATGAGGTGGCCAAAGTACTGGAGCTTCAGCTTTAGCATCATTCCTTCCAAAGAAATCCCAGGGCTGATCTCCTTCAGAATGGAATGGCTGGATGTCCTTGCAGTCCAAGGGACTCTCAAGAGTCTTCTCCAACACCACAGTTCAAAAGCATCAATTCTTCAGTGATCAGCCTTCTTCACAGTCCAACTCTCACATCCATACGTGACCACAGGAAAAAACATAGCCTTGACTAGACGGACCTTAGCCGGAAAAGTAATGTCTCTGCTTTTGAATATGCTATCTAGGTTGATCATAACTTTTCTTCCAAGGAATAAGCTTTTAATTTCATGGCTGCAATCATTGGTCAGGGCATAGACTTGGATAACTCTGATATTGAATGGTTTGCCTTGGAAATGAATTGTCATTTTTAGATTCATCCAAGTACTGCATTTTGGACTCTTTTGTTGACTATNAAAAGAATGCAGTTTAAACATCAAACAGAGTCATAAACATACAGTTGTTATCACCAGACCCCAAGACAAATCATTTGGCTGGCGTAGGATTCTATCTTACTCCCTCCGGGGGCGGTGCGTCCCGGTTTCAGGCACGTATGACTACTTCAGAGAACAATCTGTTTTTCCTCAAGGAGTTTAGGCTAAAAATGCCACAGGTTACTTATCAATCAGGGGTGGCGGAACAGAGAAAGCAATTCTTTGAGCTTTCCCAAGGCTATGTCTGTTTTTCCAGCCCCTCCCTCCTTTTGAGGCAGCTCCCTGCAAGATGGGTCTGGAAGTTGCCAAGCTGAGGCGACTGACCGACCAATTTTCTAAAGAAAATAACAGAAAGACAATTTAAAAGGTCCCTTTCAAAGCCAGGAGTTTGGACTATAAGTCATCAGTTAAGAATTAATAGATATCTTCACACACTACTATAGTGGGGCTGTGTCAAAGATCAGGAGGCTCTGAGTCATCAGATAAGGGGAAAGCTGTTTTCCATGAGGCATGGCCTGCCTCCGGGGTCCTAACACACAAAAGAGACTTTGGTTTTTAACCTAGGTTCTTCAGTATCACCTTCCGAGGTGCTTTCTAATGTTACATTCTCTGCTTTAGCTAAAGGCTATTTTAAGAAATAGCCATGTGGAAATGAGTTTGTCATTCACCACAAAGCTGTTGTAAGGAACAGGAGAACTAAAGTGCTTATATAAGATTTTAAAAGTGATGGCAGGTGAAAAGTTTGTTTTGGGATTTAACTATAACAAGAACTTTTTTTCAACTAAGTAACTTGTTTTCTAAAGAAAAGCCAGTGTAACCTTTCCTCAAGGACAAATAACTGAATGGTTAAGGAAATAGACTGTAAAGACTAGCTCTATGAGCATATATCCTAGATATGATTTAGATAAGTTTTTCTGTGTTTTATTTCCAATTTGCGCTTGCTTTTGAAGATGACATTCACCTTCTGTTTGTAAAGGAACATGGCTTCTGGCAGTTTCTTGACTCCTCTTATTAATTAGTCAAGACCAATTCATATTATACTTCTCTAGTAAATTATCTATATTTCTATGTTATACTCCTCTTCCTTTTCCTCTAACCCACAATAGTATTCCTCAATGCAATTTCAGGCTTTCTGACTCAGAAAGTTTGCTTCAGATATTGTCAAATCAATATGTCAGTGATGACAATACTTCATAGCATGATATAACCTTAAGACTGTGTGTTTAGAAGAAGACATAAAAGTTATTGAAATCCAATCACTTGATAGAATCCTATCCAGAACATCTATATCATATAGCTGTTTATCTATGGATTTTAACAACTCCTAAGACTGCCCAATTCACTTTGTTATAATTCTGTATTAATATACCCACCACTACAGTCATTCCANAGAATGGAGATGGAAGTGAAGTGAAGTGAAATTCACTCTGTCATGTCCAGCTATTTGTAATCCCATGGACTATACACTCCATGCAATTCTCTAGGCCAGACTACTGCAGTGGGTAGCCTTTTCTCTTCTCCAGGGGATCTTCCCAACCCAGGAATAGAACCCAGGTCTCTCGCATTGCAAGTGGATTCTTTATCAGCTGAGCCACAAGGGAAGCCCATGGAGATGGAAGATAAGCTTCAATTTCACATATACCTGACACTGATGACACAGGTTCTGGTTCCTTGCTAAATTCCATTATATCTACCCTCCTGAAAAAACAATCCAGTGATGTCTGGGTAGTCTTTTTTTTTTCATGTCATAGATGACTTTGAATTGTATTTTGAATAGCTGCTGCAACCTTCATATATCGTTCTACATTCAGGTCCTGAGGGTAAAAAACTAACAGTGCCTCCTCAAATAAAGAAAACCTCCTTGCCCTTTCCTCATCATAAATCTTTTCCTAACAGTACAAGTCTACATCACTGCTGCTTTTACACTTGCTTCCTGACATCCTGGGCTTGATATAAAGATACTGTATTTCTGTACTCCATACAGTACTGTGCAGTAAAGTACATAAAAACACAGCTACTTGTAGAAGATGCTTGCATGTAACAAGGTACATCAGACATGTGAACCAGCTTATGTGATTGGACATGTGAAGGCACATTCACATCTTTGAAAAGTTCTTATGTAGTGGGTTTATTGTATAATTTTAGTTGCAGGGATAGAGTCAGAAGACAGAAGTAGCACTAGATTTCTTTTCATGCTTTTTATTTAATAAGAATGTGTTATTAAATTATATTACTGTGAACCCTGAAGTTTTGAAAATGAATTTATTTTCATATTTATAAGCATAGTACTTCCCAGAGAGTTTGCATTATAAATAAAACTTACTTATCCTAGTAAACTAAATCCTTAAAAAATAATCTATAAAAAGAAGTAGCTTAAAAAAGTCCTGTTGACTTATAGGTAGAGAAAGTAATTTATACATAATCTAACTAAACACTTTCATTAAGCAATATCCAGTATATCATCTACCCATGTGTATGCTAAAAACTATTTATTTTTGGTAAATTAATATAACAGATTAAAATATTGGGTGTAAACTAATGTTATGTTTATTAAAAGAGGCACCTCATTAAAAAAAAAAAAAGCAGAACTCATAGGAGCAATAAACATGCTGAACAATGTGAGGTTTCTATAATGAATACAAAAAGTGTAATTTTGGTGCAAGGGGTCTCCAAAATAAAGAAAAATCATTACAAGTCTATAGAGACTGAGTTTTTACTTTTAGCTTCTGAATGACAATGCCTAGTTACTTAAAATTATAGCTTTTTAATTCTAGACCCCTATCTAGAATCTCAATCTTAGTGTTTTATTATTATTTCCTTTTTAATTTCTAACTTCTTTTAGTAAATGCCTGAGTTCAGACCAGGAGGAGCAGGGGATGACAGAGGATGAGATGATTGGATGGCATCACCAACTAGATGGACATGAGTCTGTGTAAGCTCCAGGAGTTGGTGATGGACAGGGAAGCCTGGTGTGGTGCAGTCCATGGGGTCGCAAAGAGTCAGACACAGCTGAGCGACTGAACTGAACTGAACTGAGTTCAGATGGTGAGAACTTCATACTAGTAAGTCACAAAGGGAAACAAGCAACAGAAGGTGCATGAAGGATAATTTACTGATCATCTTTTCATCAGTTCTCCTTCTGAGGAGCACTGAGGACGAAACTGTAAATGGCTCTAGATTACAGCATGAGTGATTTAAGTTAACCATAAGGAAGATTTCCCTGAAGGGCAATGGCTGTTAAACACTGGAATAGGTTTCCAAAAAGAGGTTGTAGAAAGAGAGAAGAAAGGGCATACCTTTAAATACAATCACATTATACTGCTAAATGTTGGATGAATAATAAATAGTTCTGCCTAATGAGAAATATGTATGCATGTGTGTATGAGTGTATGTATGTGTGAAAGAGAGACGAGGGTAGGGAGACAGAAAGAGATAGTGAGTGTCAGGGAATGCATCTCAAAACTCTTCCAATCCTTCTTGTATTTATAATATGACTTCTGATATTCTGTTTCTTAAAAAGAAATCAATACCATAATAAACATTAAGACCACTTAATATTGGTCTTAATAATAATATTATATAAAAATATTTTAAGTATACTTAATGTATCTTATTTTAAATATTGGGGGCTAAATTTCAACTCTGTTATATAAATGAAATCCAAGCTTTTAAAAACACCACCTATTTATTAAAATAATGTTTTTTTAAACAAACCTGGGGTATAGTTGGCTTATAATGTTATGTTAATTTCTGATGTAGAGCAAAGTGAATCTGTTATGCACATATGTATACCTACTCTTTATCAGATTCTTTTCCCATATAGGTCATTATAATATACTGAATCGAGTTCCCTGTACTACACAGCAGGTCCTTATTAGTTATCTATTTTATATATAGTCTTGTTTATATGTCAGTCCCAATTTCCTGATTTATCCCTCTCACCTTCTTTTCTCACTGCTAACCATAAGTTCGTTTTACATCTGTGACTGTCTTTCTGTTTTGTAAATAAGTTCATTTGTAAAATTTCTTTTTTTGTTGTTAGATTTGTGTTAGTTTTTCTGTTAGATTTTGCATATAAGTGATATATGACATCTACTGTTCTTTGTCTGATTTGTTTCATTCAGTAAGACAGTCTCTAAGTCTATTCTTTTTGTTGCAAATGGAATTATTTTCTTCTTTTTTTATAGCTGAGTGATATTCCATTGTATGTATGGACCACATCTTTATCTGTTCCTCTGTTGATGGACATTTAGGCTGCATCTATGTCCTTGCTATTGTAAACAGTGCACGAAGGTGCATGTATCTTTTTGAATCATGATTTTCCCTGGATATATGCCCAGGAGTGGGATTCCTTGATCCCCATAAATAGCTCTATTTTAAGGATTTTTTTTTAAGGAACCTCCATACTATTCTCCATAATGGTTGCATCAATTTGCATTCTCATCAATAGTGTAGGATGGTTCTCTTTTCTCCGTACCCTCTCCAGCACTTATTGTTCATAGATTTTTTTTTTATGATGGTCATTCTGAGAAGCAAGGGGGATACCTCACTGCCATTCTGATTTGCATTTCTCTAATAATAAGCCCAGAGGTAAACTCATACACACCTATGGTCACCTAATTTATGACAAAGGAGGCAAGAATATACAATGGGGAAAATAAAGTTTCTTTTATAAGTGGTGATGGGAAAACTGACAGCTACATGTAAAAGAGAATGAAATTAGAACATTCTCTAACATAATACACAAAAATAAATACAAAATGGATAAAAACCTAAATGTAAGGCCAGCTACTATAAAACTTTTGGAGAAAACACAGGCAGAACACTCTCTGACATAAATAGCAAGAAGATCTTTTATGATCTGCCTCCTTGAGTAATGAAGATAAAAACAAAAATAAACAAATGGGACATAACTAATCTTAAAAGCTTTTACACAGCAAGTTCAGTTCAGTTCCGTCACTCAGTTGCATCCAACTCTTTGTGACCCCATGAACCACAGCACAGCTGTATACTGTCACCCTGCTTATTTAAATTATATGCAGAGTACATCATGAGAAACGCTGGACTGGAAGAAACACAAGTTGGAATCAAGATTGTCGGGATATCAATAACCTCAGATATGCAAATGACACCACCCTTATGGCAGAAAGTGAAGAGGAACTAAAAAGCTTCTTGATGAAAGTGAAAGTGGAGAGTGAAAAAGTTGGCTTAAAGCTCAACATTCAGAAAAGAAAGATCATGGCCTCCGGTCCCATCACTTCATGGGAAATAGATGGGGAAACAGTGGAAAC
>SJYW01051066.1:138296-152461 GCA_006410735.1 Raphicerus campestris | reverse complement strand
GCTTCATTTCTTATATGATAGTATACATGTTTCAGTGTCATTCTCCCAAATCATCCCACCCTCTCCCTCTCCCCCAGATGTCAAAAGTCTGTTCTATACTTTTGTGTCTCCTATATTGTCTCACTTACAGGGTCATCATTACTATCTTCCTAAATTCCATATATATGTGTCAGTATACTGTATTGGTGTTTTTCTTTCTGGCTTACTTCACTCTGTATAATCGGCTCCAGTTTCATCCATCTCATTAGAACTGAGTCAAACTTATTCTTTTTAAGGGCTGAGTAATACTCCATTGTGTATATGTACCACAGCTTTCTTATCCAATCATCTGTTGATGGATATCGACATACATCACAGCAGGATCCTCTATGATCCACCTCCCAGTAAACTGGAAATAAAAGCAAAAATAAACAAATGGGATCTAATTAAAATTAAAAGCTTCTGCACAACAAAGGAAACTATAAGAGCATCAATTCTTAGGCAAAAGGATTGATTGCATTCTTGAGCTGGATTGAAAAATCATTTCCACTATTTCCTCTGTGGATCCTGGAGAATTCAATATTAAAGGAAAATTTGACCCATATAATTTATTATTTTTATCATTAGTATTTTGACTCACTTTTAACCCCATCTTTGTTCTAAGTAAAACAGAGTATATCTACAGCAGTAATCCATCAAAATATGGATATAGAGAGAAAATACATCTTTTAAAACTCCATTAAAAAACAGTATTTTAGTTATTAGTTATTTTAATATCTTTTATTAGTTATTTTAATATCTTTTCATATGCCTCTTGATCATTTGTAGGTGTTCTTTGGAGAAATGTCTACTTGGATCTTCTATCCATTTCCTGGTTGTGCTGTTTGGTTTTTGGTATTGAAGTATGTGAACTGTTTGTATACTCTGAGGATTAACCCCTTGTCAATTTCTTCCTTTGCAGTTGTTTTCTCCCACTCTGTGATGATGTTTTCATTTTGTTTATGGGTAACAGTGGAAACAGTGGCTGACTTTATTTTTCTGGGCTTCAAAATCACTGCAGATGGTGATGCAGCCATGAAATTATAAGACTTACTCCTTAGAAGGAAAGTTATGACCAACCTAGATAGCATATTAAAAGCAGAGACATTACTTTGCCAACAAAGTTCCATCTAGTCAAGGCTATGGTTTTTCCCGTGGTCATGTATGGATGTGAGTTGGACTGTGAAGAAAGCTGAGTGCCGAAGAATTGATGCTTTTGAACTGTGGTGTTGGAGAAGACTCTTGAGAGTCCCTTGGACTGCAAGGAGATCCAACCAGTCCATCCTAAAGATCAGTACTGGGTGTTCATTGGAAGGACTGATGTTGAGCTGAAACTCCAATACTTTGGCCACCCGATACAGAGAGCTGACTCATTTGAAAAGACCCTGATGCTGGGAAAGACTGAGGGCAGGAGGAGAAGGGGACAACAGAAAATGAAATGGTTGGATGGCCTCATCGACTCAATGGACATGGGTTTGGATGGACTCATGGAGTTGGTGATGGACAGGGAGGCCTGGCATGCTGTGGTTCAGTTCAGTTCAGTTCAGTTGCTCAGTCATGTTTGACTCTTTGNAGATTGCCATTCTAGGAATAATTTGGTCTGTATATTTATTCTGAGATCAGAATAATTAATTAAAAAATAAATGAGCAAAATTACCATTCTTATCACTTAAAAACTAGTAAATGTTGCATAATGGAAATCTAATCTGGATTAACTGAGAAATCTTTCCTTTATGGAAGTTTCTTATAAAATCAAATTTTGCAAGATTTTCCCATCACTCATTTATTTTCAAGAATACCATTACCTGGTGGTAATTTCTCCTATATAGAAAACTATTTTTCCTCTAAATCCAGAATTTTTGAGCTGTCTTTAATTTTTACACCACCTTCAGTCTGATCCAATTCATTTGTTTTATCAAATTTTAGACAGTGTCTATGAAGTATCAAGTAATGTGTGTTTTAGAGCTAAAACAGTTTTCTCTCGAAAAAGAAATGATGTCTGTATGGCAGACATCAATAGACAAGCACAAGGTAAGGTACAAGCACAAAGGGCTAAGGAAACAATCAGGAGGAATCTGAGCAAGGTCGAGTCCTAGAAAAAGTCCCAAAGGAAATAAAGCCTGGCCTGAATTCTGAAGGATATAAGGAATTGTGAGCAATACAAGTCTGTTGCGTTGGAAGGGAGGTAAGCTTGATCTCTCAAGAAAGGCATGAAGATGTGCCAAAGCTAGGAATAAACAGGAATTGGAGTTTGTTTGTTTTTTTCTCTTATTTCTGGGACCCACAGATAATTAACTACTGATGCAACACAGTGCAGAGTGCACAAAGTTGATGGATGACACTGGGAAATGGGTATTTAAAAAAATGAACCTTGCTTTAGATGTTATGATTTGGCAACAGGTAACAATAGAAAGATTTTAGGTAGAGATATGATATGATCACATGATGTGATTAGAAGTGATTTTAGAAGGGGCAAAGATGGTGAAGAGATTATCTCACTCAACAATTGTAGAAGTATGTTAAATTGCATAACTTTTCTGAGCCTCAGCTTTCTCATTAAAAAAAAAAATAGTGGCTATACCCTGAAGTTGTGAAGGTTAGATAATATATATATATTTAAAGCAGCTAGTATAGTGACAGAAATCTATTAGGCACTTACTAGTAGATTCCCTTCATTAGTTCTTAGCCTCTAGTAAGTTAGTTTCCAATTTTATAAGGAAGATAATTTTTCTCTATAACATAATTCCTCTCTCTCTCATGACAACCCCTCTTTTAATGAGCAAAGAATGAGGAGGAAGCTCTGCTGCTGGAAACTGATTAACATGTACAGTTATGTGCTTAGAAAAAGAAACATGTCATCTTTAAATAGGTATCTCAAAAAAAGTTCATGTATTGCATGCATTATGCAGTTTGGACTAAAAATCCAGGCAGAAATAGTGATTCAGGGAAAAAAAAAAACCAAAACACCCTAATACTGCCATTTTGCCATGCAATCACAAAGGTGATGTGTCTGCTAGAGCCATCCTAGTGAAGAATGCTAGCTAGCACCGAGCAGCTCTAAATATATTTTTTGCAGGTGGATAGATAGTTTCCAAGTTGGCTTGTCATGGTGAATGATATTTAAGTGTGAAGATCAGCTGCAAAGTTGTTCACATTACCACTTTCTCTTTCTAAGCTATCATTTCATAAGACAAAGTCAGTGAACCAGTTAAGGGAAAATGTGGATACATATGTCTGCATATGTTTGTCTTTTTCACCCTTTCATTCTGCATCCTGTTCCGCAGTTGGTTTATCTCCTCTAAATCAGTGCTACTTATTACAAAGATATAAAAATGCTTCTACATAAACACTTTCTGTTTGACCTCAAATTAGGCTTTGAAGGAGGAAAAAAGTATTTTCCAATACTTTCAGAAAAGTAAGATTCTTATGTTGAAGCTTTAATATGTTTTTCAAAGCTATGCCTAAGGAAATTTTCAGAAAATTAGCAACTGGACTGACTGGCTGAAATTGTCTCCCTTGTGGAACACAGTGTTAATTTCAGGCAAATTTAACTGTGTGATTGAGTGGCAATTAAGTGGTGTAGAGACTGCTAGTCATGGGTTAAAATAATTTATAAGGCTTAATTAATTGTTAGAACAACTGATAGCCCTGTCAAATTGGCAAGCAAGTTCATTGATCTTAAAATTCAGCTGAGCTCAAGAAAAAGACTGACAAAATAATTTGTAGACTATGACAGAGATTGCTAGAGAGAAGTTAACATGTGAAGGTAGAGGATATACCACCAGAAAAGATAAAATAGAGACAGTATTTTCAAAGAAATATTATGCCCACATATTTCCAGAGACAAGACTCCAGGAGCCCAATATCTATCTTTTTCATATATTGCACATTTTAAAAATACTTTTAATGACTTTCTACTTTTCAGTTTGTACTGAGCACATGATAAATAGGTCAAATCCTGTGCCATGTCCACTTAATCTCAAGTTTTGAAAGAATAGCCACAAATCCAGCTAAGTGTCTTCTTTCTTATTAACTGGTAACATTTAGGCTTTCATGTAATTCTCTCAAGGCTGAAATAACGCTACCCTGTTCCTCTTTTTTATATTAAGGATGAATGAGTTTTTTTTTTTTCACCCTGTAGATTGGACAACTTTTAAAAACTCAAGACACCCTAAAACCTAAAACAACAGGACACCCCTCCATGGTGTTCACTCTTCTTTAATTGGTTAAATGAGAGACAAAGAAAAAAAGAGGCAATATCTTTACTTCTTTCAAAGTTTTATAAACAAGAAAAGCCAGTCCTTGAAAGAAGTGACTGAACTGTGATACAGAAGCTCTAATCTATTTCAGCTATTCCTAAAAATAGAAGTAATCTTCTAATTTATCAGGGGACACACTACATCATCCATAGAGAGGGCTACAGTAATCACATAAGCCACGTTACATTTTATAATTTTGTAGTCATAGAGTATGTAAGTGGTAATGAACATGAAAGCAGTAATTAGAAAGAAGGAGTAGAATACTGACTATAGCGAAGCAGTTCCATTAAAATGAATTGGATAAAACTGAGATACTTTGCATCAGATATCTTTTAAGTACCACATTAAATTATCTCAGCATCATGTGTCTCTTGTCTTGTGGACCTTTTTCACTTTCTACATCCAGTCATGACTACTGTGCTCAACTCTGAATAAGTCCTTCTCCAAATTTTAATATCTGTCTAAAGGGAAAGTCATGTCTGTGGCCTTTTAGATGATGATCATGCAAGACCTGACAATCAGTCACAAATGAATTGTATCTGGTCCTTGATTTGACATTTCTTCTTCCCTGTTTCAGCCCCCTTTGCCCTAGTGTCTGCTGCATAGAATTTCATTTCATTGTAAGTTAGTAGCCTATAAACATTTACCTTGAACTTGCTTTCCAGTAATAAAACATAGTGAAACATAATTTCTTTTAAAATTAACCAAAGAAAAATAAATACAGAATAGCATGGTGTCAATAGATGTGAAAACTAAAATACTATAATGTCTCTGTATTGAAACTTATAACTTAAGTGTTCCAAGGCAATAATGAGATATCCAGGAGTTTGACGTCACTCATAGATTTAACTGGGGGAAACTAGTTGAACAACAGGGATATTCATACTACTGTGAATTTCAAAAGGAAGAGTATAAGATGTGTGAATTGCCACTCTGTCATAGCTAGTTCATTTTGTCTTTGTGTATTGATGGCTCCTTGTTTTAGGATTAGGGATTGTTAGTTCCAGTGATTATGTTCATATACCAAAACTATAGCTATTAACAGCCTCAATAGTTGTAGCAAAAATCATGTTTTAGAAGGCTATACTGTTATCTCTTCTATCCACTTCTTACACTCTTTCAGAGCCATCTTGCCTAAAGGTCTTCTTTCCACTGCTGTGAAACAAAATTTTTTATTTCTCATTCAAACTTACAGTATACTGCTTTTAGTCATGACTATCTTTCCATTAGAGTGTTTTTAAATCTCCAAGGAGGCATCAAATCTAGGAGAATTAATGAATTGGAGCTTTCTGAGTTTTTGTTTAAATATATATATAATTTTAACAAGAAATATCATTTTTAAAAGGCAAGATCAAGGAAATAAGGAAAATATCAGACATTGGCAAACATTGGATGAATGATATTTCTCAGTCCTTGACAAAGCTTTGAAGATGTAGCTTAGCTATCTCTCGATACAAACTTGGAAAAGTGCCTAATCAATAAAATATGTTGTTACATTTTCATACCATTTGTTTTATTTTCTGTAAATTATTGGGTTTAACTTGTATGTGTATAGGCATTTCAACTGGAAAAAAGGAGGAAAGGTGATAGCATACATGCCATATTAATGCTTAACTTTTAAAGTTTTGTTTAACAATTTGATTATTATTTTAATCACACAAATATTTATTAGGTAATTTTGAAATGCCAGAGTCATCCTTGACATTAAGATTCGAAGAACTTCTTAAACATATTTTGAATCCACAACAACTGAACATCTAGTATCTGGAGTCAAAAAATAAATAGTTTAAATTATGAGTTTATTATAATTCAAGTAATGACAGATTTATATGTGGAGGATAATTAGATTATGGGGTAGGAGCACTTATATTAGGAACCTTGGAAATGGCAACCCACTCCAGTATTCTNAACTGAACATCTAGTATTTGGAGTCAAAAAATAAATAGTTTAAATTATGAGTTTATTATAATTCAAGTAATGACAGATTTATATGTGGAGGATAATTAGATTATGGGGTAGGAGCACTTATATTAGGAACCTTGGAAATGGCAACCCACTCCAGTATTCTTGCCTGGAAAATCCCATGGATGGAGAAGCCTAGTAGGCTATGTTTATAGGGTTGTAAAGAGTTGGACGTGACTGAGATATTTCACTTCCTTCCTTCCTTTGGGGATAAAAGTTTAGGATCAAGAGATATTTCTCTGAGTAAATAAAATTTCAGCCTTTAAAGATAAATTGGAGTTGTCTGGGCACATATTGGGTGTTGAGTTTGCAGAAAGAGTGTATACCACATTATGTTAAGAGTCATGCTGTTGTTAAATGGTATCTTGCAAATAAAGAATCTGCAAGTTTTTGTTTATGGCTGGAGCAAATGCTGAGGGGTAAGGCATGAGACAAGCATGTGAGATGGGCAGTATAAAGCTAAACTGTGGTAGTGGTTTAGTCTCCCAGTCATGTCCTACTCTTGCGATCCCAGGGACTGTTGCCTGTCATGCTCCTCTGTCCATGGAATTTTCCATACTGGAGTGAATTGCCGTTTCCTTTCCAGGGGATCTTCCGTGCCCAAAGATCAAACCCAGGTCTCTTATGTCTCCTGCACTGCTGGTGGATTCTTTACCAACTGAACCAGGAGGGAAGCCCAAACTAGCAGTTCTGAAATCTGTGGGAAGCACTGGAAGCTTTTTTAAAGTAAGTGTTTATTGTAATTAGGTTTGTGTTAGAACACATCCCTTGATTGGTGTCAGGGAGGTAGAAATTTTCCTACACATGTAAATTAACATGAGATAGATTAATAAGAAAAATAATCAAACACAAATTTAATAACATGTAAACATGGCAGAGACCCAGGGAAACTCACCAAAATGGCTGAAATCATTACCTTAAATACCATCTTCAGTTAAAGACAAGAGGATGTTGAGGGTAGTGGTTTGGAAACTCAAAGTAATTCACATGGAGATGGAAAAGCAAATATTTGGTAATCTGGTGATATTTGGTAAATTGGTAATTTGGCTTTACATATCACAGTGGGACACAGAGTAAACACTTATCTCTAAGCCCTGCAAGTTTCCCCCACCACACCTAAACCCATATTCTTTTCAGGTACCTCTGGTTAAATACCTGTATTTCAGGAGCAGGTCTTGTTCTTAAATTCTTCGCACAGCTAAAGTGGAAGTTAAAAAATAAATACACCCTGAACTGTTTGTTTCTTAACAATAACCAGCCTAAATTAGTTCTCATGCCAAAGAGACATTTGAGGGTTGCAAATTTTTTCACCCAAATTAGTATATCTAGGAAGACTGGAACAGAGCTCAACTGGAGATGGAGACAGTTAAGTATCTATCACTCTGTTCTAAGCAAATGAAATGAGTGTTAGAAGAAAAGGAGAGGAAGTGGAAATAGCAAGAGATCAATAGAATATTTATTAGAAGGGAAAGTTGATTGGTCTTGGTGACAAAATAAAGGAAGTAACTGAGATAATGTTATTAATTTGAATAATAAGTTTCTGCTAAGGCAACTTTATGGCAGGTACTGGTGCCTTTAACTAAGAAAGCAAAACCAGACCTACAAGGGTGTGTAGAAGCAAGAAGCAATTATGAGTTCATTTTAAAACTATGTTAAACCTGAGAATTATTTGGGGAAATACAAATGCAAAGCCTGAGAATGCAGGTAAATGCCTGGTTTTGAAATATAAGAGAAGGAACTGAACACAACATATGTATTTGGAAGTCATCTGCAGTTAAGTGATAACTGAATGGATATAAGTGGATGAGGCTGCCCAGTTAGAGATTTAAAATTTTAAAAGTACAATGGAACATCTCAGAAAACTTAGCATAGAAAGGACAACTAGTGAAGAAAACAAAAGCAGCATGTGCAATGGTGATAGTATCAAAGGTGGATAATGTTGGCAGCTACCAAGTACTGAATGTTGAGCGTGCATTAGACATTGAGTTATATGCCTTAAATGTTATCTCACAAAAACTTTGCAGCAAATATAAAGTAATTATCACCCATATTTAATGATGAGAAACTAGGACTCAGAATACTTTTTAATTAATATAGATGTCACAGCTAATATGGGGTACACTGACTGAGGTAGGCTGTATTTTTCATAATATCAGAGGTTACAAAAATATTCTTCCTTCCAAATGCTCTCCTAGTAACATGTCACCTTTCCATCAAAAGAAAGTTATGTCTCATACCTTTCAACATAGGCTTTCTTTGACATTTGCTTCCACCAAGAGCTTATGGTGAAAAGGATACAATGTGATTTTGGAGGTGAGATGGTCAAAATGTTATGCAATTCCTCCTTGATCTTCTGAAATGGTCATTTATGGTACCAGTCTGCATGGTGTGAGGAAACCCAAGCAGCAGGTATAGAGGTCCACATGAAGAATTAGAACCACAGGTCCACAGTCCAGCTTTCATTGTCAGCAGCACCAATTTGTTAGTAATTTAACTGAAGCATGATTTCCGTTGTTTTAAGACACTAAGTTTTGGGTTGGATTTTTATGCAACAATAGACAAACTATATAAATGTGTGTACCTAGAAGTAGGGAGTTGACATAACAACACTTAAGACTGTGACGCTGGTGTCGAAACTGGAAAAAGAGTGGAAACTGAAAATGCCTTAAGGAAATTCTTAGAAAAAGGTCTAAAGGACCTCAAGAAGCTATGGGTGATGGCAGAAAGGTAAGGAAAACGTGATCAGAAGTTAGATGAAAGGAAATCATTGTTATGTACTTGTTGAGTTTTAGAGTCCTTTATACATCCAGGATACATTAAGTTCTTTGTTAGGTGATTTGCAAATATTTCCCCCTAATCTGTAACTTTAATTTCCAATCACTGTTTGTATTTTAGTGGAACAGTGTCTTTCAAACATAAGTTCTTAAGCTTGAGGAAGTACAACTTATGGACTTTTTCTTTTAATTTTGGAATGTATATTTACTGTTATATGCAGGAAATTGTATTTTTTTCAATATCACAAAATTTTCACCTATGTTTTCTTATAGACATGTTTTGCATTTGTATCTTATATGTCTATATAATACATTCTGAGTTAGTTTCTGCATATGATGTAAGTTCAGGAACTGGATTAAGGTTCTTTTTACCCAATTGTACCAACACCACTAGTTTAAAAAAAAAAAATCCTTCTCCTTTCAATTGTCTTTGCACATTTGTGAAAATCAATTGATCATGTAGAAGTGGTTCCATTTCTATTTTGTTGCATTTATCCATTTTCTACCTTTTACCAATACTATACTCTCTTGGTGGCTATAACTTTATAATAAGCTTTGAAATCAAGTTGTAAGAGAGAGTTGTCCAACTTTATTCTTCTGTTTAAGGATTCATTTTGGCTTCTAGTTCTTTATCCTTCCATATATATTTTCATATNTTAAGATTTGAAGAACTTCTTAAACATATTTTGAATCCACAACAACTGAACATCTAGTATTTGGAGTCAAAAAATAAATAGTTTAAATTATGAGTTTATTATAATTCAAGTAATGACAGATTTATATGTGGAGGATAATTAGATTATGGGGTAGGAGCACTTATATTAGGAACCTTGGAAATGGCAACCCACTCCAGTATTCTTGCCTGGAAAATCCCATGGATGGAGAAGCCTAGTAGGCTATGTTTATAGGGTTGTAAAGAGTTGGACGTGACTGAGATATTTCACTTCCTTCCTTCCTTTGGGGATAAAAGTTTAGGATCAAGAGATATTTCTCTGAGTAAATAAAATTTCAGCCTTTAAAGATAAATTGGAGTTGTCTGGGCACATATTGGGTGTTGAGTTTGCAGAAAGAGTGTATACCACATTATGTTAAGAGTCATGCTGTTGTTAAATGGTATCTTGCAAATAAAGAATCTGCAAGTTTTTGTTTATGGCTGGAGCAAATGCTGAGGGGTAAGGCATGAGACAAGCATGTGAGATGGGCAGTATAAAGCTAAACTGTGGTAGTGGTTTAGTCTCCCAGTCATGTCCTACTCTTGCGATCCCAGGGACTGTTGCCTGTCATGCTCCTCTGTCCATGGAATTTTCCATACTGGAGTGAATTGCCGTTTCCTTTCCAGGGGATCTTCCGTGCCCAAAGATCAAACCCAGGTCTCTTATGTCTCCTGCACTGCTGGTGGATTCTTTACCAACTGAACCAGGAGGGAAGCCCAAACTAGCAGTTCTGAAATCTGTGGGAAGCACTGGAAGCTTTTTTAAAATAAGTGTTTATTGTAATTAGGTTTGTGTTAGAACACATCCCTTGATTGGTGTCAGGGAGGTAGAAATTTTCCTACACATGTAAATTAACATGAGATAGATTAATAAGAAAAATAATCAAACACAAATTTAATAACATGTAAACATGGCAGAGACCCAGGGAAACTCACCAAAATGGCTGAAATCATTACCTTAAATACCATCTTCAGTTAAAGACAAGAGGATGTTGAGGGTAGTGGTTTGGAAACTCAAAGTAATTCACATGGAGATGGAAAAGCAAATATTTGGTAATCTGGTGATATTTGGTAAATTGGTAATTTGGCTTTACATATCACAGTGGGACACAGAGTAAACACTTATCTCTAAGCCCTGCAAGTTTCCCCCACCACACCTAAACCCATATTCTTTTCAGGTACCTCTGGTTAAATACCTGTATTTCAGGAGCAGGTCTTGTTCTTAAATTCTTCGCACAGCTAAAGTGGAAGTTAAAAAATAAATACACCCTGAACTGTTTCTTAAAAATAACCAGCCTAAATTAGTTCTCATGCCAAAGAGACATTTGAGGGTTGCAAATTTTATCACCCAAATTAGTATATCTAGGAAGACTGGAACAGAGCTCAACTGGAGATGGAGACCAGTTAAGTATCTATCACTCTGTTCTAAGCAAATGAAATGAGTGTTAGAAGAAAAGGAGAGGAAGTGGAAATAGCAAGAGATCAATAGAATATTTATTAGAAGGGAAAGTTGATTGGTCTTGGTGACAAAATAAAGGAAGTAACTGAGATAATGTTATTAATTTGAATAATAAGTTTCTGCTAAGGCAACTTTATGGCAGGTACTGGTCCCTTTAACTAAGAAAGCAAAACCAGACCTACAAGGGTGTGTAGAAGCAAGAAGCAATTATGAGTTCATTTTAAAACTATGTTAAACCTGAGAATTATTTGGGGAAATACAAATGCAGAGCCTGAGAATGCAGGTAAATGCCTGGTTTTGAAATATAAGAGAAGGAACTGAACACAACATATGTATTTGGAAGTCATCTGCAGTTAAGTGATAACTGAATGGATATAAGTGGATGAGGCTGCCCAGTTAGAGATTTAAAATTTTAAAAGTACAATGGAACATCTCAGAAAACTTAGCATAGGAAGGACAACTAGTGAAGAAAACTGAAAAGCAGCATGTGCAATGGTGATAGTATCAAAGGTGGATAATGTTGGCAGCTACCAAGTACTGAATGTTGAGCGTGCATTAGACATTGAGTTATATGCCTTAAATGTTATCTCACAAAAACTTTGCAGCAAATATAAAGTAATTATCACCCATATTTAATGATGAGAAACTAGGACTCAGAATACTTTTTAATTAATATAGATGTCACAGCTAATATGGGGTACACTGACTGAGGTAGGCTGTATTTTTCATAATATCAGAGGTTACAAAAATATTCTTCCTTCCAAATGCTCTCCTAGTAACATGTCACCTTTCCATCAAAAGAAAGTTATGTCTCATACCTTTCAACATAGGCTTTCTTTGACATTTGCTTCCACCAAGAGCTTATGGTGAAAAGGATACAATGTGATTTTGGAG
Source organism: Raphicerus campestris (assembly GCA_006410735.1). Lineage (NCBI taxonomy): Eukaryota > Metazoa > Chordata > Mammalia > Artiodactyla > Bovidae > Raphicerus > Raphicerus campestris. The sequence goes on along the minus strand of SJYW01051066.1, from coordinate 140,383 downwards.
GTGAGATGGTCAAAATGTTGTGCAATTCCTCCTTGATCTTCTGAAATGGTCATTTATGGTACCAGTCTGCATGGTGTGAGGAAACCCAAGCAGCAGGTATAGAGGTCCACATGAAGAATTAGAACCACAGGTCCACAGTCCAGCTTTCATTGTCAGCAGCACCAATTTGTTAGTAATTTAACTGAAGCATGATTTCCGTTGTTTTAAGCCACTAAGTTTTGGGTTGGATTTTTATGCAACAATAGACAAACTATATAAATGTGTGTACCTAGAAGTAGGGAGTTGACATAATAACACTTAAGACTGTGACGCTGGTGTCGAAACTGGAAAAAGAGTGGAAACTGAAAATGCCTTAAGGAAATTCTTAGAAAAAGGTCTAAAGGACCTCAAGAAGCTATGGGTGATGGCAGAAAGGTAAGGAAAACGTGATCAGAAGTTAGATGAAAGGAAATCATTGTTATGTACTTGTTGAGTTTTAGAGTCCTTTATACATCCAGGATACATTAAGTTCTTTGTTAGGTGATTTGCAAATATTTCCCCCTAATCTGTAACTTTAATTTCCAATCACTGTTTGTATTTTAGTGGAACAGTGTCTTTCAAACGTAAGTTCTTAATCTTGAGGAAGTACAACTTATGGACTTTTTCTTTTAATTTTGGAATGTATATTTACTGTTATATGCAGGAAATTGTATTTTTTTCAATATCACAAAATTTTCACCTATGTTTTCTTATAGACATGTTTTGCATTTGTATCTTATATGTCTATATAATACATTCTGAGTTAGTTTCTGCATATGATGTAAGTTCAGGAACTGGATTAAGGTTCTTTTTACCCAATTGTACCAACACCACTAGTTTAAAAAAAAAAAATCCTTCTCCTTTCAATTGTCTTTGCACATTTGTGAAAATCAATTGATCATGTAGAAGTGGTTCCATTTCTATTTTGTTGCATTTATCCATTTTCTACCTTTTACCAATACTATACTCTCTTGGTGGCTATAACTTTATAATAAGCTTTGAAATCAAGTTGTAAGAGAGAGTTGTCCAACTTTATTCTTCTGTTTAAGGATTCATTTTGGCTTCTAGTTCTTTATCCTTCCATATATATTTTCATATTAATTTGACTTCTAAAAAAATCCTGCTAGGCCTTGAATGGAATTTTGTTGAATCTATCACTTTGATAAGAAGGTATGTCTTGACAATAAAGGGTGAGTTTTCCAACCTACAAAATATTATATCTCTGCACTTATTTTGGTCATATTTGATTTTATCAGAGCTTTATAGTTTTGAGCCTACAGATCTTGTACATATTTTGTGTCTTATATTTTTGCTATTATATAAATATTAGTTTAAAAAACAATTTTAAAATTTTCATTGCTATTATATAAACATATATTTCTTATACATTGTTTGTATTCTCTAATCTTGCTAAAATCACTTATTACTTGTCATTTTCTGTATATTCTTTGAATTATTCTATAGATAATCATGTTGATGCAGAGAGAGATGGTTTTAGTTCTTCCTTCTCAATCTGTATATTATTGCTTTCTTCTAGTTGTTATATTGCTTCAGATCAGTTATAAGAGAATGGTGAAGAGCAGCAGTAAGACTAAACATCTTGCCATTTTCTTGATGATAGAAAGAAAACACTGACTCTTTCAGCTTTATGTTAGCTGTAGGTATATGGTAGATGCCCTTACACACTTGGCAAAGTTATTTTCTATTTCTTGTCCACTGAGATTTTCTATCATTAATGGATATTGAATTTTGTCAAATACTTTTTCTGCATCTGTTGGAATGCTCATATAGTTTTTCATCTTTGTTCTGTTGAAATGACAAATTAATCTGATTGATTTTCAAATATGGAAGTAATCTTGCATTCCCAGAATAAACCCACATTACCATACACTGCTATCTTTTATATGCATTGTTGGATTTAATGTACTAAAATTGCATCAGATATAGAAAGATAAACAGATATTTTTCTCTTTCAAAGTCTTCCTCTGGTTTTGGTATAAGGTAATGATAACTTCACTGAAAGAGCAGGGATGTGTTTCTCTTCTAGAACTGCTGTTTTTTTTTTTTTT
>SJYW01051066.1:55580-137516 GCA_006410735.1 Raphicerus campestris | reverse complement strand
GTTACAAAAATATTCTTCCTTCCAAATGCTCTCCTAGTAACATGTCACCTTTCCATCAAAAGAAAGTTATGTCTCATACCTTTCAACATAGGCTTTCTTTGACATTTGCTTCCACCAAGAGCTTATGGTGAAAAGGATACAATGTGATTTTGGAGGTGAGATGGTCAAAATGTTGTGCAATTCCTCCTTGATCTTCTGAAATGGTCATTTATGGTACCAGTCTGCATGGTGTGAGGAAACCCAAGCAGCAGGTATAGAGGTCCACATGAAGAATTAGAACCACAGGTCCACAGTCCAGCTTTCATTGTCAGCAGCACCAATTTGTTAGTAATTTAACTGAAGCATGATTTCCGTTGTTTTAAGCCACTAAGTTTTGGGTTGGATTTTTATGCAACAATAGACAAACTATATAAATGTGTGTACCTAGAAGTAGGGAGTTGACATAACAACACTTAAGACTGTGACGCTGGTGTCGAAACTGGAAAAAGAGTGGAAACTGAAAATGCCTTAAGGAAATTCTTAGAAAAAGGTCTAAAGGACCTCAAGAAGCTATGGGTGATGGCAGAAAGGTAAGGAAAACGTGATCAGAAGTTAGATGAAAGGAAATCATTGTTATGTACTTGCTGAGTTTTAGAGTCCTTTATACATCCAGGATACATTAAGTTCTTTGTTAGGTGATTTGCAAATATTTCCCCCTAATCTGTAACTTTAATTTCCAATCACTGTTTGTATTTTAGTGGAACAGTGTCTTTCAAACATAAGTTCTTAAGCTTGAGGAAGTACAACTTATGGACTTTTTCTTTTAATTTTGGAATGTATATTTACTGTTATATGCAGGAAATTGTATTTTTTTCAATATCACAAAATTTTCACCTATGTTTTCTTATAGACATGTTTTGCATTTGTATCTTATATGTCTATATAATACATTCTGAGTTAGTTTCTGCATATGATGTAAGTTCAGGAACTGGATTAAGGTTCTTTTTACCCAATTGTACCAACACCACTAGTTTAAAAAAAAAAAATCCTTCTCCTTTCAATTGTCTTTGCACATTTGTGAAAATCAATTGATCATGTAGAAGTGGTTCCATTTCTATTTTGTTGCATTTATCCATTTTCTACCTTTTACCAATACTATACTCTCTTGGTGGCTATAACTTTATAATAAGCTTTGAAATCAAGTTGTAAGAGAGAGTTGTCCAACTTTATTCTTCTGTTTAAGGATTCATTTTGGCTTCTAGTTCTTTATCCTTCCATATATATTTTCATATTAATTTGACTTCTAAAAAAATCCTGCTAGGCCTTGAATGGAATTTTGTTGAATCTATCACTTTGATAAGAAGGTATGTCTTGACAATAAAGGGTGAGTTTTCCAACCTACAAAATATTATATCTCTGCACTTATTTTGGTCATATTTGATTTTATCAGAGCTTTATAGTTTTGAGCCTACAGATCTTGTACATATTTTGTGTCTTATATTTTTGCTATTATATAAATATTAGTTTAAAAAACAATTTTAAAATTTTCATTGCTATTATATAAACATATATTTCTTATACATTGTTTGTATTCTCTAATCTTGCTAAAATCACTTATTACTTGTCATTTTCTGTATATTCTTTGAATTATTCTATAGATAATCATGTTGATGCAGAGAGAGATGGTTTTAGTTCTTCCTTCTCAATCTGTATATTATTGCTTTCTTCTAGTTGTTATATTGCTTCAGATCAGTTATAAGAGAATGGTGAAGAGCAGCAGTAAGACTAAACATCTTGCCATTTTCTTGATGATAGAAAGAAAACACTGACTCTTTCAGCTTTATGTTAGCTGTAGGTATATGGTAGATGCCCTTACACACTTGGCAAAGTTATTTTCTATTTCTTGTCCACTGAGATTTTCTATCATTAATGGATATTGAATTTTGTCAAATACTTTTTCTGCATCTGTTGGAATGCTCATATAGTTTTTCATCTTTGTTCTGTTGAAATGACAAATTAATCTGATTGATTTTCAAATATGGAAGTAATCTTGCATTCCCAGAATAAACCCACATTACCATACACTGCTATCTTTTATATGCATTGTTGGATTTAATGTACTAAAATTGCATCAGATATAGAAAGATAAACAGATATTTTTCTCTTTCAAAGTCTTCCTCTGGTTTTGGTATAAGGTAATGATAACTTCACTGAAAGAGCAGGGATGTGTTTCTCTTCTAGAACTGCTGTTTTTTTTTTTGTTTTTTTTTTCTTTTTGTTTGGTGGAAGCCATCAGTGAAGACATCTGTGCTTGACATTTTGTTTTGGGGAAGTTTTAAACTATAAATTAAATTCCTTTAGTAAATTTAAAGTTATTCAGGTTATTTATTTCTCCTTGAGTGTCAGTATTTTTCATCTTCCACAAAAGTTTTAAATTTAATCTAAGTTTCAAATTAATTAGCAAAGAGTATTTTTTTTTCACTTATCTATTGCTGTGTAAGTAATTACCTCAATGTATAATATTTAAAATAGCAAACATTTATTATATCTAGCTCCTCTGGTTTAGGAATTCAGAAGCAGCTTATCTGGATATTTCAGGCTCAAGCTCTCTCTTTTGGCTTCAGTCAGCTGAACGCTTGATGACTCAGAGTATCCAGTTTCAAGATGGATCATTCACATGTCTGTTGGAAGAAGACCTCAGTTTCTTGATGACTGTGGCAAATGGCCTTATTCTTTACCAACTGGTCCCTCCATAAGTTGCTTAAGTACTTAAGCTTTCTCACAACATGAAAATTTCTCCCAGAGCAAGGAATCTAAGAGAGAGTGAGAGAGGAAGAAGTCACAGTGCCTTTCATGACCCAGCCTCCTCATCTGCACAGCATCATTCTCACTTATGCTATTTGTTAGAAACAAATTATAAAATCCTGCTTACAGCTGAAGGACAGGACAATAAGACTCAACTTTTTAAAAGAGAATTAATAAGGAATAATGGATATAGTTCTAAACTACCAAAAAGTTATTCAAATTCCTTTCTTATATTTTATCTGATTTTAAGGGATATTCACTCTCTCAATAATGATATATATATTTTTGTTAATTTGTTTTTGTCTTATCATTTTAGCTAGAAGTGAGTTAAATTGGCTGATCTCCACAAATAACTAGTTTTTGTTTCACTAATTTGTTTTTCAAATTGTTTTTGTTTTCTATATCATTACTTGTGCTTTTATCTTTACTATTTCATTTCTTCTAGGAAAATTTTCTTTCCTCTACAATTGGGCTTGATTCCTGTTTTTTTTTTTTGTTATTGTTTCTTGCTCTGCTAAACATAAGATTAGGTCATTAGCTTATAGGCATTTAGTGCTACAAATTTCCCTCAAAGCCCTATTTTAACTGCCTTTCATTAATTTTAATATGTTGTGTATTCATTCTATTTAAAATTTTTTGGTAATTTTTCTTACTTATTTGGCTTTGGTTTGCTTTGAAATATCTCATTTCATTTTCATATTTCAAAACATCTTCTGTTATTAATTTTGAATTAAATTCTATTGCAAATAGAAAACATACTTGATATAGCTTGAGTACTTTTAAATGTATGGGGAGTAGCTTTCTCAGAACATGGTGTATTTTGGTGAAAGTTCTTTGTGACCTTATAAATAACATGAATTCTGCATTTTTGTATATCAATTATATCAAATTTGTCGATAGACTGCTCAAGTCTTCTATAGTCTCACCAATTTTGTGTCATTGTTTTCTCTCAGTTATCAAAAGGGCTGTGTTGAAGTCTCCAACCATAATGGTGAATTTGTCTACTTCTTTTTGCTGTTCTATCAATTTTTGCTTGCTGCATTTTTAATCTCTGTTATCGGATTCATAAATCTTTAGGGTTCACGTCCTTTTGATGAATTTATGATGGTCTTATCCATATTAGAAGCTTTTGCTCTCAAATCTAGGTCATGTGATATAACTACTTCAATTTTCCCTTTTTTAGCTTTAGTTTTCTTTCAATTACTACTTGCTTGGTATATATTTTCCATCTTTTTACTTTATACCTTTAAATTTAATTAGGGATGTTGTATTTAATACATAATCAGCTACAGATTTTTTTTCCAATGTGACAATGTCTATTGGAGTATTTAGCATTTAAATCTAATGTGGTATTGATATGGTTGGACTTAAATCTACTAGCTTTCTACTAGCTTACTTCTGTTCTCTTTTCTCCAAACATCCCTTTGCCCTCCCCTCCTCCATTTTGCAGTCTTCTAAAGAACAAATGAATAATAAATGAGAAATATAGCAAAATGACAAATGTAACTTTAAAGTGATTTGAAAATTCAGACTGAAGGTGGATTCTCTTTCTAGGATGACTGCAAAAAAAAAAAAAAGTTATTTAGAATCATAGGAAGAATTCAGCCAGCCCTATTATTTACTGTGAGCAGGATGAAGTAATCTCTCAACAGTATTTATGAAGCTGCTTTTAGGTAACTACCATTTAATAATGCATTTTCCTCTACTCACATACAAAAACATATAATTTTACTTTCTCAATCAAGCAGAAAACTGTGTATTTCTTGATATCCATTTGTCAAAGATAAAACCAAAGCAGCAAAAATTCTGAATGATGAAATTCACAAAAGTTATGAAACACTTTCCATACCAGTTATTATGTTTAGAGTTAATTCTGTTGTCCAGTCATATATTTTCTAGTCAATATATTTTTGGAAACATTCAAGCTATAGCTCTATTTCTCAATCTTAATTATTATTATCATTATTATCAGTAGGTCTAATAAACAAGTTTTACAACAACACACAGTATAAATATTCTAAATCAATCTGTAAATAAGCAATGCTTTAAGTTATACTTTCAGTATCACAAAAAACAAACTTTACTTTCTCAGCTCTTTCAACTATTATTTGGTAATTCCAAAGCTTCTTTCTGCTTATTTATTTATTTAAATTTACTTATCTAGATCAGAAGAAGGTCTAAAATGCAATGGAGGACATGAGTTGTCTGGGCAAGGACTGTACAGTGATGAATATATCTGATATACCTTTCTTAACTCTCATTTTGGGCTATACTCAGCAAGATTAAAGGATTTCAATCTTGTTTAAAGGATTAGGTATCTCATAAACTAGTGTTTAATCATAGAAAAGAAGGAAGCATATTCATTTAGATTTTTTATGTCAAGGAATGAATGACTGTTCTTTGCGAGTTTACTTTTTTCCACTTAAGCTACGGTAACAATATGTTCCGGAGAAGGCACTGGCGACCCACTCCAGTACTCTTGCCTGGAAACTCCCATGGACGGAGGAGCCTGGTAGGCTGCAGTCCATGGGATCACGAAGAGTCGGACGCGACTGAGCGACTTCACTTGCACTTTTCACTTTCATGCATTGGAGAAGGACATGGCAACCAACCCCAGTGCTCTTGCCTGGAGAATCACAGGGACGAGGGAGCCTGGTGGGCTGCAGTCTGTGGGGTCGCACGGAGTCGGACATGACTGACGTGACTTAGCAGCAGCGGCTTAATAGCAACAATATGTTAATTTTTTTTTTTCAGTCTTTCAACTGTGTTGATGCTCTGCTCATCATTCACACTAAATGCTTTGATATGCCTTTACAGGCTACAAAATGTACACTGCAATTAAGTATGATAATTTTCTTAGGTAATCATTGCTGTAATCATAAGAAATATGATAAAAACCAGAAAAAAACCTGAATAGAAGTATAAAAATACTCCCTAAATATTTGGATTCCTAGGGAAAAAAGAATAAAGAAGAATCATTTTTCAGAATAGTTTTCACTTGTATATGGTTAAGGACTTTGCTAAAGCTTAAAATTCCGAAGACTGTTTCCACAAGTGATATATCAAATAACCTCCCTTAACAGTGTTCACTCCTCCTTTTGCTCTTAATGCACAGTGCTTTGACAATGGGGATTTCCTGGTAGCTCAGTCGGTAGAGAGTCTGCCTGCAATGCAGAAGACCCAGGTTTGATACCTGGGTCAGGAATATCCCCTGGAGAAGGAAATGGCAACCCACTCCAGTATTCTTGCCTGGAAAATCCTGTGGATTGAGGAGGCTGGCAGGCTACAGTCTATGGGGTCACAAATAATTGAACACACCTGAACGACTTCACTTTCACCTTGACAACTGGTAAGGACAACCTGGGTTAGTTAGCTACTTGATTGGACCATGATGTTGTAAAGTATTCCTAGTCAAAGAGATCTTGCAAAGTAAATCTTTCTTGTGCCATCATATTCATATCAGAAACTCTCCAACAATTTAACAATTCTCTTATTTGTAAAGTAGTGAAGTGAAGTGAGCTCTGCTCAGTCATGTCCGACTCTTTGCGACCCCATGGACTGTAGCCCACCAGGCTCTTCCATCCATGGGATTCTCCAGGCAAGAATACTGGAGTGAGTTGCCATTAAGGGACAACATCATGTTTAGAACAACAGCTGGCTTGTATTAAATACCATAGAAGTGTTAATATACTATTTAAAAGAAAGCAAAATATAATCATTAAGGCTTTACTCAGAGACATCATCTCCAATGAGTTATTTCTGGTTCCCAGGTAAGATCTGATAGATTAAGAAGACTCCCACTATTATAACCTTTATGAAAAACAATTTATATATACATATATAAATATTCAATATATATGGGCTTCCTTGGTAGCTCAGATGGTAAAGAATCTGCCTGCAGTGCAGGATACCCTGGTTTGATTCCTGGGTTGGGAAGATCCTCTGGTGGAGGGCATGGCAACCCACTATAGTATTCTTGCCTGGAGAACAACCATGGGCAGAGGAGCCTGATGGGCTGCAGTCCATCACGTCACAAGGAGTCAGATGTGACTGGGTGACTAAGCACACGCAAATTTAATTTTATGAACTATACAGCTTTAGTTTCCTTGGATGTGTATTTAGGAAATATATTATGGTAGTATGTTTAAGATGTATGAATTAGCAAACAATATCTATACTGTGGTTTTAAATGTTTTTTTGTTTTTCAGCAATCGGTAGCTTCCCTAAAGTGCTAGAAAACCCTAACAGATAGAGACCAACAAAATATAGTTTTGTTTGTTTCTACTGTACTACTCAGGGAAATGAGTTTGAAAATAACTGAATAATCATTTACTGCACTAGTTTCTGTTTAGATATTTCCTATTTCATATATTTTGTAATATAAATAAAAATCATTAAACTTCTTGGTATTTTTCTACCATAAGCATTTTTGACCTTTAAATTTTAGACACTGCCATTTATTTAACTGCCAGATAACAACTATTTACTGAATATGTATTATATGTTCACCACTTTCCTAAATATACAGGTCATTTTTAAAACAACATCATTAAGAAAATGTTCCTGGAAAACATGTATTACATTTTAGATCCATCAGATCAAACAGAATGTAATTAAATGTATTTTCATTAAGATTGTTCCATGTCTAGTTTCATTAATCTTTAAAAAAACATGATTTGATACATTTCCAATTCTGTTAATTCAAACTATTCTGCCATCTTTTACCCTTCACAGTTTTTAGTTGTTTATTTCCCCATTATGTTGATCAACTTGACTGACTTATGACAAAAATTACAGCAAGTTACTAGTTAATATGGTGCACATGTGTTCAGTTCAGCTGCTCAGTAGTCTATGACTGTGACCCCATGGGCTGCAGCACACCACGCCTCTCTGTTCATCACCAAACCTGGAGTTTACTGAAACTCATGTCCATGAGTCGCTGATGCCATCCAACCATCTCATCTTCTGTTGTCCCCTTCTCCTCCTGCCTTTAATCTTTCCCAGCATCAGGGTCTTTTCCAACGAGTCAGTTCTTTGCATCAGGTGGCCTAAGTATTGGAGTTTCAGCTTCAACATCAGTCCTTCCAATGAACACTCAGGACTGATCTCCTTTAGGATGGACTGCTTAGATCTCCTTGCAGTCCAAGGGACTGTCAAGAATCTTCTCCAACACTACAGTTCAAAAGCATCAATTCTTCGGTGCTCAGCTTTCTTTATAGTGCAACTCTCACATCCATACATGACTACTGGAAAAACCATAGCTTGACTAGATGGTAAGAGATATTCTTACCTTTTCCATTCACATTGGCTCTGGATGACACATCATCCCTTTCAGTGAATACTAGCATTTCTGTCAGAGAACTGTTTCTAGGCCACCCAGCTATCTGTGTATGCCAGAGAGCAGCTGGTGGCCTGTATCTGATGACTGACAGAGTTTATATACACCAACTTACTTGCCTCCTGCTTAGACCAGCTCTGGGTCTTCTGAGCTCCCATGTGGGACTGAATTAACCAATGGTCTGGGGCACTCTGCTTAATACAGCATCCTTGCTCCACCTTCTTTCCTTTAGATACTAACAGTTGGAAATCTTCCACTGAAAATGTAGATTGACATTTAAACACCATGAGATGACCTACTTTGTCAATGCAATCCACTCACTCTTAAATAGAGAGGGAGAGCTAGGGCTCCCCAGCAATGTAGAAGAATCCTCCACCAAAAAAAGAGAAGAGTTCAAAACAAACAGATAAAAGAAGTACTTAGAAAACAAACTAAAAAAGACTTCATAAAAACTAATTTATTTCGAAGATAAGCAAAATATTGCATGTAAACATAAAGACTGATGTGTTTTAAATAACAAATTTAGAGAAGGAAGTCCTTAGAAATTAAAAAAGCAGTTTTTTTTTCCCCTCTAGACTTTGTCCTCCAAAATGGTGAGAAGATAAATTCAAGGAAATCTTTTCACTTGTAGGAAAAGGTTAAAACAATGGTTTAGAAAGAAAGAAAGTGACACAAGTATCAGTTTGGAGTATCTATTCATAACCTTCAGTATCTAAAATCTTAATAGGATTTTCAAAATGAGACAGGGAGANAGATAAATTCAAGGAAATCTTTTCACTTGTAGGAAAAGGTTAAAACAATGGTTTAGAAAGAAAGAAAGTGACACAAGTATCAGTTTGGAGTATCTATTCATAACCTTCAGTATCTAAAATCTTAATAGGATTTTCAAAATGAGACAGGGAGAAAGCACAGATGAAATAGACAACAAAGGAGTAGAAAATGGCTCACCCCACAAACCGAGGATTCCAGTCTCTAGAAAAAAAGGACCCATCAAATTTCTTGTATAATGAAAGGAAAAAAGATCATATTAAGATACATTGTCTCGCAATTAAAAAAAATAAATAAATGATTTTAAGAGTGTCCATAAATAAGAAGAGGGAAAAAAGTCACATTAACATAAAAAGGGAAACAAAGTGACTTTTTATTTTTCAAAAATTCCAAGGGTGGGTGGGTGATTGATTCAAGATATTTGCTTACATACATAACACTTCTTACAGTCTCCTTTTTAGAAATTTACTGGAAAATAAATTTTAACAAAACAGGTGACAAACTAAAAATGAGAAGGTGGTAGAGTCCATAAAGCAATGAAATCTGTCTTTATTGAGTTTATGCTCTAATAGAAAAGAAAGGAAATAAGTAAGTAGAAAATAGATTGTGATAAATGTTATATAAAAGGGAAAGCAGAGTAAAGAGACAGAATGGTTGTTACTTTGGTTAAGGTGCAAGAGAAACTTCTCTGGGGCCAGATTGAAATGCAGAAGAGCCAATGAATACATGGATAAGAGTGCTCTAGGCAGGGGTTGCAGCATACATCCCTGGGAAGGGGGCATACTAGGCTCATGCAAGAATAGCAATACAGGTCGAGTAGCTGTAACAGATGACAAGCTGGGCACAGATGGAGTGACGAAGAGGAAGATGTAGTAAGAGTCTAGGTCGTGTGGGGCTGTTCAGACTTGGAAAGGACTTCAAAGTTTATTCTAAAGATGACTGCCTTTTGGGAGCTGCATTAGGCATTACTGACAAAATAGAGGCACGGTATGGCCCTAAACCCCCTCCCTTTGTTCCATAGGCACGGATCCGGAATGAAGGAGTTAGGCTTTGTGATTCTGACTCATTTTTTCCTTCACTTGGCTGAGTTGACTGAAGAGAATATTAAGGTGCTTATTGTTTTTGAGAGGAGCATGAGAAGGCATAAAGCCTTCTGCAGCTGTGCTCAAAGAATAATTCATAAAGTTAATCACTGACATTTGTTCAAAGACTTTTACAAAAGAGTGTTCCAGGGTGAGCACAGAGGCCACAGCTTGAGACCATGGGAGGGATTCCTATCTGAAGCCTGTTTGTGAGAAAAGTGTTTATGGCAAAGGAGTTTGCGGCTTCCTTATGGCAAAGGAATTTAGGGCTTGGGAATAATTAAAATAGTTAGAAGCTAAAGATTTAAAGATTGCTGTAATGTTACAATATTCTACTATAGCTTATAAGAATTAGGGACTTGAGAGATATTATTAGCTAGAAGCCCTTTCTAAGAAATAGTGAGTTTAGGATACTAGGGGCAAACAGGACTTAGAAAGCTAAGAATTAAACTGAGGAATGTGATATGCAGCCCAGACATTAGCATGAGTTACAGTATATTCACAAGGACATATGAGAAAAAGTAGATAAGAGAATTGCTGAGGAAGGAACTCATTTTGAGGGGCAACAATGATTTTTGGAAAAAAAAATTGGGTCAATAGGAGCTAAAAATATCAAACCTCTGACCTAATGCTTTTGTAAAAGTATAAAAGAGAATCATAAGCTTAAAATAAACAGGCAGTCCAAAAAAACTGAGAGGCTGCCTCAGTTTCTTGCTGACACCACCCATCTCTTCAGGTTGAATCCCTGGCTGCTGGAGCTGAACTCTAACAACTGCCCATGAAAATCTGCTAGAGGATTTTAATTAAGGGAGTAGTATGACTCGATTTACATTTTAAAACTTTGCTATATGGAGAATAGGTGGTAGGAAATCATGCATAAAAGCAAAACACCGGGTAGGCTACTATACTTGTTTTTATACCTCCTTATCTTTCAGTACTTAATATGACTCTTTTGTTCTCAGAACGATATTTTATGCCAGTACCATTATCTTATCATTTCCACTTATATCTGGGACATTTCGGCACATACATCTGCCAGTATAACAGGAACAATAAAACAAACAAAATTCCCAGAGATGATTTCCTTAGAAGTTTATTCTAATGCAATGTGATAATTTTCTCATTTGTAACTATCCATTACAACTTCTGTCAATCAAGTTTACATGGAATTTAGAAAGATAGTAATGATGACCCTGTATGTGAGACAACAAAAGAGACACAGAGGTATAGAACAGACTTTCGGCCTCTGAGGGAGAAGGAGAGGGTAGGATGATCTGGGAGAATGGCATTGAAACATGTATACTATCATATAAGAAATGAAGCGCCAGTCTATGTTCAGTACAGGATACAGGATGATTGGGGATGGTGCACAGGATGATCCAGAGAGATGATATGGGATGGGAGGTGGGAGGGGGCTTCGGCATTGGGAGATAGTGTACACCTGTGGCTGATTCATGTCAATGTATGGCAAAGCCAATACAGTATTGTAACGTAGAATAAAGTATTAAAAAAAAATACAAATAAGCAGAAGACCTGAAAAAAAAAAAAAAGAATACATGGAAACATAAAATGGACTAAAAAGTGCTTATAAATTGTTGAACCAGTTATAACATTGCTGAAATATTTTAATAGCATGTGGTCAGATATGACATTTTGAAACTGTGAAGCTAAATAATTGAGTAAGATGGAAAAGAAAAATAATAAGTGATTTGTTTGCACACTTCAGATTTTTAACTATTGTGGGAACAAACTTGACTAATAGATTGTCATCACCTTAATATATCATCAACTTCAGCACATAAAGTGAACCTGATTGTCAAATTAAATACAAGAACAGACAATTGCCTACTTGATACACATTTCTTTTTTTTTCTTATTTTCCAGGCTGCCATTTGATTTTTTTTTCTCACTGGAGGAGACAGAATGTTTTTAATTAAAAGAAGTATGTATTTCTTAAGTGGAAGAAATGTTTATTTTAAAGCATTTCATTACTATGTTAAATTTACCCTGGGACATGTGTTAAAAATGGAAGCAGGTGTCATAACATACCGTACCACTGGTCCTTTAGGAAACTCTTTTTTTAAACTCAAACAGGCTATGAAGATCATCATAAATTCTTAGGACAGTAATTCAGAAACTGCTACTGACTGCATTCTTGCATGTTAAAGAATATGTGCAGGATCAGCAAAGAACTGCTAATGACAAGCATGAAGATGGAAATCATGGCCTGCCTACACAAGGGAATCTTTACATGCAGACTATGGTTTTCAAGCTTAAAAGTTGTCAAGAAGCTCCATTGCCACATATTCCAAATGATGCACTGATTAAGAAAGGTCAGTATGTCTTTTGGGAAGTTGACAGTCATGATATAGTAACTATGCAAAGCTGCAAGTCTCAGGAGTAGTATTTGTGTCTAATCTATATGGTCACAGGAAATATAACTGCCAAGGATGCCATATTCATCATCTTGAGTAGTTTTATCAGCACTACCTGATGTCACACTCAAAAGAAAAATCACCAAAAATTTCCTTGGCCATTTAATCATGCATTCTTTGTGAGAAGAGCTTGGGGCAAACTCTGTGCCTGGCTATCAGGATATAAAGATGAAAGTAAGATAATGTCCCTGTCTTCATAGTCCTAGAGAAAATAAGAGATAAAGCAACTAAGGAAAATATTTCAATATACTTTGATAACTGCTACAGTAGAATTAAAATAAAAATATTAGGGAAAAAGCTAAGTTAGTTTTTAGGAAAAGTATATCCATACTTATCCATGAAAAGCATATCCACAACTTGTGAATCAAGGAGAATTTATAGAAAGTATAATTAAAGATTATTGTTTATGCATGAAAAAATTGGTTTTCACATTCTCTAAATTCTTTATACTAAGCTCTAGTACTAAAATATATCAGTTTTTTCCTTTATTTAATAAACTACANAAAAGAAAAGCATATCCACAACTTGTGAATCAAGGAGAATTTATAGAATGTATAATTAAAGATTATTGTTTATGCATGAAAAAAATTGGTTTTCACATTCTCTAAATTCTTTATACTAAGCTCTAGTACTAAAATATATCAGTTTTTTCCTTTATTTAATAAACTACACAAGCAAACATCATTTATTAATTTAAACATCATACAAATATTTAGTATACATGATTACATTTTCTAGAATCTGGCAATAACACTGCAAGCAAAAATAGACATATTTATGATACAATTTTTGTTCTGTAAGAGGAGGCTAGAAACTTATTTTCTTAGAAATTGACAAGTTGATTCATAAATGTATGTATATATACATACATATGTGTTATAAGTGGTATACGTGCTATATGTGTGTGTGTGTGTGTGTGTGTGTGTGTGTGTGTATGATATAGCTACTAAGGAAGCTATCTCAGACNGAACCTGTCTCTTATACACATCTTAAATCAACACACTGAACACTTTAAATTTCCACAATGTTATATATCAGTTTTGTCTCAATAAATCTGGGGGAAAGTTTTAAATAGATAAATTTTAAAAGTAAGAAAAATGTAATTGTGAGCTAAAGTATTGAAGAAAATTTTTTGCAAAAGATAAGACTTGAACATGATGGGCTTCCTGGGTGACGTTAGTGGTAAAGATCCTGCTTGCCAATGCAGGAGATGTAAGAGATGCAGGTTCAATTCCTGGGTCGGGAAGATTCCATANTTTGCAAAAGATAAGACTTGAACATGATGGGCTTCCTGGGTGACGTTAGTGGTAAAGATCCTGCTTGCCAATGCAGGAGATGTAAGAGATGCAGGTTCAATTCCTGGGTCGGGAAGATTCCATAGAGGAGGGCATGGCAACCCACTCCAGTATTCTTGCCTGGAAAATCCCATGGACAGAGGAGCCTGGCGGGCTACAGTCTGTAGGGTCACAAAGAGTCAGACACAACTGAAGTGACTCAGCAAGCACACACAAGACTTGAACATGATAGTGAAGGACGTCTGGAACTCAAGGGAAAGAATGGAATTCTCTGTTAAGGTGCCAAGACAGAAATGGAAATACTGTCACATGGGGGGAGGTAGTAAGTGTGACAATTGTTTTGGGGGCAAGAATTTCATATTAGGGTGTAGTGGTTGAGGATATTGAAATGCACAAGGTTCAGATCATAAAGCTCCTTAATACCAAGCTAAAGTCGCTGTGAGAATTGGGGAACCACTGATAGTTTTTGAGTGGGAAGACGAGGACATGTGCAAAGGGATATTTTTCAAGAGAATGTTTTGCTAGCAGTGTAGAAAATGATTTCAAGAAAAAGAAGGCATCTAGAAAGCTCTTGACTTAATCCAACTTTGAGGAAACAAGGTCTGACTATTGGGCACTATTAGCACTGATAAAGCATGATAGAGATTAGATTTGGTGACACTGAGAGATTTTAGGGCATAGGAATGACACCAAGTCACTCAGATTTGAAACCCTGAGAGGATCATGCCTTTGACACTAATAATATAGTGGCCTTCAGTTCAGTTCAGTCGCTCAGTCGTGTCTGACTCTTTGCGACCCCATGAGCCGCAGCAAGCAAGGCCTCCCTGTCCATCACCAACACCCAGAGTCCACCTAAACCCTTGTCCATTGAGTCGGTGATGCCATCCAACCATCTTATCATCTGTCATCCCCTGTCCTCCTGCCCTCAATCTTTCCAAGCTTCAGGGTCCAATGAGTCAGCTCTTCGCATCAGGTGGCCAAAGTATTGGAGTTTCAGCTTCAACATCAGTCCCTCCAATGAACACCCAGGACTGATCTCCTTTAGGATGGACTGGTTGGATCTCCTTGCAGTCCAAGGGACTCTCAAAGGTCTTCTCCAACACCACAGTTCAAAAGCATCAATTCTTTGGTGCTCAGCTTTCTTTATAGTCCAATTCTCACATCCATACATGACTACTCGAAAAACCATAGCCTTAACTAGACAGACCTTTGTTGGCAAAGTAATGTCTCTGCCTTTTAATATGCTATCCAGGTTGGTCATAACTCCTTCCTTCCAAGGAGTAAGTGTCTTTTAATTTCATGGCTGCAATCACCATATACAGTCATTTTGGAGCCCCCCAAAATAAAGTCAGCCACTCTTTCCACTGTTTCCCCATCTATTTGCTATGAAGTGATGGGACTGGATGCCATGATCTTAGTTTTCTGAATGTTGAGCTTTAAACCAACTTTTTCACTCTCTCTTTCACTTTCATCAGGAGGCTCTTTAGTTCTTCTTCACTTTCTGCCATAAGGATGGTGTCATCTGCACATCTGAGGTTATTGATATGTCTCCTGGCAATGTTGATTCCAGCTTGTGCTTCTTCCAGCCCAGCGTTTCTCATGATGTACTCTACATATAAGTTAAATAAGCAGGGTGACAGTATACAGCCTTGTGGTACTCCTTTTCCTATTTGGAACCAGTCTGTTGTTCCATGTCCAATTCTAACTGTTGCTTCCTGATAGTGGCCTTAATTCCAGATATTTCCAAATGATCATGTAAGAATTTATTTCAGTTACCTTTGATGCATAAAAGTTCATCATTCAGTTTCATGATGAAGCTGAAAATTAATCTTAAAAAATGTAACATATAAATCACTGCTTTAACTGTATACCTACATATCTTCTAAAAGTAAATCCTGCATCAGAATTGTAAATAAATATGTATTAAGATTAAAGAAGTATGCATTCTTTATAGAAATATTGGTTAAACTGATTCTTCCTGATTAGTGATTTAAACTGACACAATTCATAGCATTGATGTAAAGATTCTGTGCCCTCTAGGGACCTCTCTGGAAATGCGAGGCAACTCACTAACAGTAGGAACTGGAACATTGCCAAACCAGCCCCAGAGCTCAGCCCACTTTATCTAGAAATTAAAGCAAATAGAAAGTTTCCCGAGGTTCCATAACAACACAAAAATGTATGAGGTGTCACTTATGAACCAACATAGGGTTAAAAGCAGGAAGGGGACTGCAAGGAGATCCAACCAGTCCATTCTAAAGGAGATCAGCCCTGGGTGTTCTTTGGAAGGAAAGATGCTTAAGCTGAAACTCCAGTACTTTGGCCACCTCATGCGAAGAGTTGACTCATTGGAAAAGACTCTGATGCTGGGAGGGATTGGGGGCAGGAGGAAAAGGGGACGACAGAGGATGAGATGGCTGGATGGCATCACCCACTCGATGGACATGAGTTTGAGTGAACTCCGGGAGTTGGTGATGGACAGGGAGGCCTGGCATGTTGTGATTCATGGGATCTCAAAGAGTCAGACATGACTGAGTGACTGGACTGAACTGAACTGAATTATATATTTAGTCTTAATTGTTCTGTAATTGTCTCATGCCAATTATATATTCAGTCATGTAATGTTGGCTTTGTGTCAGTTAGACAGTATACCTTGTCAAATTGTTTGTTTCACATACATCAGACACAGCTTTCCTAGATAAACTAGAGGTTCCCCAGGGACAGGGACTATGCTTCTCTTTTGTCTGCTCCCACTCCCACCCACTTTTATCCTTATCCATCAGAGGGCAGACAGAATGAAAACCACAATCACAGAAAACTAATCAAATTGATCACATGGACCACAGTCTTGTTTAATTCAATGAAACTATGAGCTATGCTGTGTAGGGCCACCCAAGACAGATAGGTCATGGTGGATAGTTCTGACAAAACTTGGTCCACTGGAGAAGGGAATGGTAAACCACTTCAGTATTCTTGCCTTGAGAACCCTATGAACAGTATTAAAAGGCAAAAAGATAAGACACTGAAAGATGAACTCCCTAGATCAGTAGATGCCCAATATGCTATAGGAAAACACTGGAGAAATAACTCCAGAAGAATGAAGAAACAAAGCCAAAGCAAAAACAATACCCAGTTGTGGATGTAACTGGTGATGGATGTAAAGTCCAATGCTGTAAAGAACAATATTGCATAGGAACCTGGAATGTTAGGTCCGTGAATCAAGATAAATTTGAAGTGGTCAAACAGCAGATGGCAAGTATGAACATCGACATTTTAGGAATCATTTGAACTAAAATGGACTGGAATGGGTGTATTTAACTCAGATAACCATTATATCTACTACTGTGGGCAAGAATCCCTTAGAAGAAATGGAGTAACCCTCACTGTCAACAAGAGTCCGAAATGCAGTACTTGGGTGTCTCAAAAAAGACAGGATGATCTCTTTTCGTTTCCAAGGCAAACCATTCAATATCACAGTAATCTAAGTCTATGCCCCAACCAGTAATGCTGAAAAAGCTAGAGTTATACAGTTCTATAAAGACCTACAAGCTCTTCTAGAACTAACACCCAAAAAAGATGTCCTTTTCATTATAGGGGACTGAAATGCAAAAGCAGGAAGTCAAGAAATACCTGGAATACCAGGGAAACTTGGCCTTGGAATGTGAAATGAAGCAGGGCAAAGGCTAACAGAGTTTTGCCAAGAGCAAGCACTGGTCATAGAAAACACCCTCATCCAACAACAGAAGAGAAGACTACACATGGACATCACCAGATGGTCAATAGCAAAATCAGACTGATTATATTCTTTGCAGCCATCGATGGAGAAGCTCTAAACAGTCAGCAAAAACAAGACCAGGAGCTGACTGTGGCTCAGATCATGAATTCCTTATTGCCAAATTCAGACTGAAATTGAAGAAAGTAGGGAAAACCACTAGATCATTAGGGCATAACCTAAATCCAATCCCTTATGATTATACAGTGGAAGTGAGAAACAGATTCAAGGGATTAGATCTGATAGTGTGCCTGAAGAACCATGGTTAGAGGTTCATGACATTGACAGCAAGCAGTGATCAAGACCATCCCCAAGAAAAAGAAATGCAAAAAGGCAAAATGGTTGTCTGAGAAGGCCTTACAAATAGATGAGAGAAGAAGAGAAGCTAAAGGCAATGGAAAAGGAAAGATATCCCCTTTTGAATACAGAGTTCCAAAGAATAGCAAGGAGAGATAAGAAAGCCTTCCTAATCAATGCGAAGAAATAGAGGGAAACAATAGAATGGGAAAGACTAGAGATCTCGTCAAGAAAATTAGAGACACCAAGGGAACATTTCATGCAAAAATGCGCACAATAAAGGACAGAAACAGTGAAGACCTAACAGAACAGAAGACATTAAGAAGAGGTGGCAATACACAGAACAACTATGCAAAACAAAAACAAAAACAAAAACCACTTCATGACCCAGATAACCACAATTGTGTGATCCCTCACCTAGAGCCAGACATCCTGGAATTCGAAGTCAAGTGGGCCTTAGGAAGCATAACTACAAACAAAGCTAGTGGAGGTGATGGAATTCCAGCTGAGCTATTTCAAATCCTGAAAGATGATGCTGTGAAAGTGCTGCATTCAACATGCCAGCAAATTTGGAAAACTCAGCAGTGGCCACAGGACTGGAAAAGGTCAGTTTTCATTCCAATCTCTAAGAAAGGCAATGCCAAAGAATGTTCAAAGTACCACACATTTGCACTAATCTCACACGCTAGTAAATTAATGCTCAAAATTCTCCAAGCCAGGCTTCAACAATACATGAACTATGAAATTCCAGATGTTTAAGCTGCATTTAGAAAAGGCAGAGGAACCAGAGATCAAATTCCGAACATCCCTTGCATCATCGAAAAAGCAAGAGAGTTCCAGAAAAATATCTATTTCTGCTTTATTGACTATGCCAAAGCCTTTGACTGTGTGGATCACAACAAACTACAGACAATTCTGAAAGAGATGGGAATACCATACCACCTTACCTGCTTCCTGAGAAATCTGTATGCAAGTCAAGAAGCAACAGTTGGAACTTGACATGGAACAAAAGACTGGTTCCAAGTCGGGAAAGGAGTACATCAAGGCTGTATATTGCCACCCTGCTTATTTAACTTATATGCAGAGTACATCATGCGAAATGTTAGGCTGGAAGAAGCACAAGCTGGAATCAAGATTGCGGGGAGAAATATCAATAACCTCAGATATGCAGATGACACCACTCTTATGGTAGAAAGCAAAGAACTAAAAAGACTCTTGATGAAAGTGAAAGAGGAGAGTGAAAATGTTGGCTTAAAACTCAACATTCAGAAAACTAAGATCATGGCATCTAGTTCCATCAATTCATGGCAAATACTTGGCAAAAGAATGGAAACAGTGACAGACTTTATTTGGGGGGGGGGGGCTCAAAAATCACTGCAGATGATGATTGCAGCCACGAAATTAAAAGACGCTTGCTTCTTAGAAGAAAAGCTATGACCAAGCTAGGCAGCATATTAAAAAGCAGAGACATTACTTTGCCAACAAAGGTCCATCCAGTCAAAGCTATGGTTTTTCCAGTGGTCATGTATGGATGTAAGAATTGGACTGTAAAGAAACTTGAGTGCTTAAGAATTGATGCTTTTGAACTGTGGTGTTGGAGAAGACTCTTTGAGAGTCCCTTGAACTGCAAGGAGATCCAACCAGTCCAGCCTAAAGGAAACCAATACTGAGTATTCATTGGAAGGACTGATAATGAAGCTGAAACTCCAATACTTTGGCCACCTGATGCAAAAAAACTTACTCATTTGAAAAGACCCTGATGCTGGGAAAGATTGAAGGCAAAAAGAGAAGGGGATGACAGAGAATAAGATGGTTGGATGGTATCTCAGACTTAATGGACACGTGTTTGAGTAAGCTCTGGGAGTTGGTGATGGACAGAGAAAACTGGCATGCTGCCGTCTATGGGGTTGCAAAGAGTCAGACACAACTCAGCGACTGAACTGAAGTGAACTCCCACACAGTAAATAACATGAGACCTGGCACATGGCTGAGTATTGAGGTAGAATAAATGTTTCAGAATATTTAAGCCTGGATCCGTATACTACTGTGAGCCTCTATCCGTATACTACTGTGAGCCTCTATAACACTTCGGATTCTTCAACAGTATTGTGAATGTAGACTTAACACCAGAAAGATGACTATATGCCTTTTAGAGTTGTTCCCAGAGCTACCGTTCATGTGCAGTCATGCAAGATACAAAGTACAAAGTTGAAATGTGTACTTATCTGTAAAATGAAGGGATCTGACTGATTAATGGTTGGTTCTTGGCTTTTCCCTTTCGGTATGCCAATTAAACTTGCTGAGCTCAGCTTTTTCCTACCTGCAAAATAAGACAATAATTTCTGCCTTGACAACTGGTTGTGATAATTAAATACAATAATATGTCAATATCCTGGCAGCACCATTTCCTTGGAGTAAGAATGGGCAGCCCATTGTCCATCTTGTTGAAATGTGTTACAGAGATGACAATAAATCTCTCTTATAACAAATCAACTCAGAAATTCTGATTCTGAGTAGCAGTGTTCACAACCAATGCTAAGGTACTGTTAAGCTCTGAAATGCCGTGATGATAATAATTCCAGTTCTGATATAGCTTCTAATTCTGATGTAGCTACTAGCTATGTGAAAGAAAAAATGTATATGTGTTTATATTCATGTATGTACATATTCTTACCTAGATGCTTTCTCAAGAATCTATTGTCTTGAATAGAATACTGGTTTAGTCTCACCCATTGTCAAAGTTTACAGAACTTGCCTTTATTTTTTAAATATAAATTTATTTATTTTAATTGGAGGCTAATTACAATATTCTNCTGTCTCTTATACACATCTAAGAATCTATTGTCTTGAATAGAATACTGGTTTAGTCTCACCCATTGTCAAAGTTTACAGAACTTGCCTTTATTTTTTAAATATAAATTTATTTATTTTAATTGGAGGCTAATTACAATATTCTATTGGTTTTGCCATACATCAACATGAATCTGCCACAGGTTCCCCATCCTGAACTCCCCTCCCACCTCCCTCCCCATATCATCCCTTTGGATCATCCCAGTGCACCAGCCCCAAGCATCCTGTATTCTGCATCGAACCTGGACTGGCTTTTAAAATGCATAGAGTTTCTCTAGTCTCTGGTGGCATCTTTGGACAGCACTTGGTTAAAAAGTGCTTTGTCTCAAGGAGGGACCTTGGAACAGCTATTTACAGTATGAGTTTTTTCTGCATGTTATCTTAGCCATCTACCTTTCATTTTGCTTTCTGTTTTGTTTAAATTTTGAATTTAATGCAAGTAATGTGGAGACTGAATTGTTTGCTTTTTGTCTCTTATTGCAGCTCCTTAAAGAATCTCAATAGAATGAAATAATTCTTTTCTAAGTGCTTTCTCACTTCTATTCTTTAGCCTCACATCCTCCATGAGAATTTTGGGCCTGTTGTTATGATTGCTGTTTGACAGTAGGAGGAACTAAAGTATAAAGAACATAAATAGGTAGACCAGTATTCTCTGGGAGTAAAAAACAGTGTTACTCTTAGACTTGTGATCTGTTCGTTAGAGTAGGTTTTCCTAACTCAGCTTCTGGAAATTAGCCACACTAGGAGAGAAAGTTACAGCTGTGATGCACTTGGAGTCAAAATACTTACCTTAAAATACTTGGCCTCTGGTCCTAGTTTTGCCTCTTTTATGATCTTGGACAAGCAGTTAAACTCTCTGTGTTTCTGGAAAAAGTAAGGAAATAATGATAGGCTTTTCTTGAATCTTTGCCTTTAGATATCTTTCTCTAATATTATCTTTCTTTTGATTTTCTTTTACTCTCAACTTTTCTTAATCTATTTCTTGTCCTCCTGAGACTTGTTCTGTCTCTTATAGCCCTGACTCTGATCTTTAGCCTTCCTCTTCTCCTCTTAATGTCATATTGCCCTATTTAATGTTTAGCTGATCAGTTTCTTGAATGAAGAGAAAGCTAGCTTAATTTGCCATCTTTATAAAGGATATGATATCTTAACTCATTACTTGTCAAAAGAATATAAAATATTAAACACAGTGAAGATTAAAGATTCTAAATAACTTGATAAATATCTGTTTTAAGAAGGTAACAAATAAGTTTGTTTAAATATATTTTTAAAAAGAAGCTATTGAGCTAGGGCAACTATGTATTAATTTGGTGAGAGGGGATGTATGTATATGGTGCACAATTTTACTTAAGTTTGAAAGTTGTTTGGATCCTATGTGCCAATTGTATGTACTGAATGAATTATTGTTAGTGATTATTAATAATAGTGAATAGAATAGCTTCTGAGATGTGTTAGTCACTATTTATTGAGGCAGAATGCTAGAAATACTGACAGCATGAAATTCTACCTCCTAATTATTTCCCAGGTCAATTCTGAACTCTATCTAATCTTCACTAAATCATTGCAGCATTTTTTTTTTAGCAAATTATGATTAGTTATATAGTTGAAGGGGGAGGGATTAATTGAATCACGTAAACGTTTTCTTTGAAGCTAAAATTTTCCTTCTCTTATGTTCAAATGGGTATTTATCATACCAACCCAACCCCCTTATTTACAGATTTTTCTTAATTCCTAGAAAGCAAGGGCAAGCAACACAGAGACTTTATTCCTACATAACTCAGGAGTTTAGTATCCTGGAACCCTATGAAGAAACTGATAATCCTGTTACTGTGCTGTGGGTAGCCAACAAAGTGGGAAACTGACTGTATGATACTGCTCATTCCCCCTCCGAGTTTATGGAGTGGGGCAGAGGTGAGTTCAAAGAATCTAACTAGCTTACAGGCTCAGAGTGATGGCTAGGTGACCCTAACTACCTTGCTGAGAGAAGTAGATAACTTTTGCTGACAGCCTGTAAACACAAACATTCTTACCTCTGACTGCCTGTCTCCTCAATCTAAGCTATGTTAAAACTGTATGGCAAAACCAACACAATATTATAAAGTAATTAGCCTACAATAAAAATAAATAAATTTATATTAAAATTTTTGAAAAATAATAAATTAATAAATAAATAAAACTGAAAAAATAAAGAAAGCTAAAAAAACCCTGCTACTAGCTAAGGAACAGAGCTGTAAGTGAATACATGAGGCCGGTGGAGTGTTTGGATTTGTCTATAAATTTACTATGCTAAATATGTAAATTTCAGTTTTTAATAACAGACATAGGAAAATGTTATCAACAATGAGAACCTGACATGCAGATGGCTTCTATTTCAAGTAGAATACTTTTTTATGCAATAATGGGAAGGAACCAATCCCATGGCACATGAACTACCTGTGATATATGGAAGAAAAGGGAAAATGAAAGGGGAAGTCATATTGGGAGATGACACTGCAAAGGTAAACTGTGTAAGCCTTTTCTTGGAAGACCATGGGTGCCAGGATGAGGGATCTTAAATGTANGCCAGTCTATGTTCAATACAGGATACAGGATGCTTGGGGCTGCTGTACGGGATGATCCGGGGAGATGCTGTGGGGAGGGAGGTGGGAGGGGGCTTCAGCATTGGGAGATCGTGTACACCTGTGGCTGATTAATGTCAATATATGGCAAAACCAATACAGTACTGTAAAATAGAATAAAGTATTAAAAAAGAAAACCTTGAATATAAAAAAAATAAATAAAAATTCCTTGACTGATAAAAAATTCAATATTAGTGTATATTTCCTAAGCTTATTCATATTCAAAACAATAATCTGAGAATAAAAATTTATGCCTTAAGAACTCATCAATAACTGTAGGCAAGTGAAATGTATACTTAAGAGTTACTGTTTAAACATACTTTAAGACAGAAAAGCTGTGTGTTAAAAAAATTAAATGAAAACTAAAATTAAAGTTATCCCCTACTATGATAATAAAATAGTGATTGTAATTATTTCTATGAAACATTATTGAAATGATCTATAAGATCTTGTTTAAATAAGTAGTTCTCCAGACTAATTATATATTAAAACAATTTGGTAAACTTTTCCAATAAGGCACTGCATAAACCCCACCCAAGACTAATTAAATATGTTGGTGGAGCCTATATCAATATTCTTAGTTATCTTTCTGGAAGTTATAATGTGCATAGATATTCCATCCACTGACCTTGTTAAATTAATTAAACAGACTGAGGTGATCCTCATACCTTACCTGCCTATGTAAGCAAACCCAAACCTAAGACTGTAAATACCTCAAGGTTAAACAGTGGAAGAACAATTGGATCATATGCAGCATATTTATATCTAAATCAGGCAAATACTTAGTCTATAGCCAAATCAAATCATTTCTTGTTTTAATTCCATGTTTTCTCTATAAAAGTCTTTCCCCTAAGTTCTTTAGGTTGAGTGTTTTTAACCATTTTGATTTTGGGGCTGCTTGATCCAAATCATTGTTTTCCTCAAACTCTTAAATTTATAATATGCCTCAATTTATCTTTTTTAAAGATCTAAACTGCTGGTCCCCATGAAACAAAGGCTTCCTCATAAACTTTTTGCATCATGGGAACTTCTGGAAATCGGATGTTAACAATTGTTCCTTCAGCCCCTTAAAAAATGAAGCAAAACAAATTTCCATCTACCCACAAGTCAAGCATATAACCAACAGATGCCTAGACACATTCTCATTCTTACTTGCACGCACACACACACGTGGTTTTGCAGACAATTTAAAGGCATAACCTTATTTCGTGAATTCCATGTTAAGAAACAAACCTCTAAGAACAACACTTAAGTGCACTCAAGAGGAAGAGAAGCTATTGCCTTTTCAATGGATATAGTAGCAATTCAGTTCAGTCAGTCAGTCGCATCTGACTCTTTGGGATGCCATGGAATGCAGCACATCAGGCTTCCCTGTCCACCACCAACTCCTGGAGATTGCTCAAACTCATGTCCATCAAGTTGGTGATGCCATCCAACCATCTCACCCTCTGTCATCGCCTTCTCCTCCCGCCTTCAATTTTATCCAGCATTAGGGTCTTTTCTAAGAAGTCAGTTTTCACATCAGGTGGCCAAAGTATTGGAGTTTCAGCTTCAGCATCAGTCCTTCCAATGAACACCCAGGACAGATCTCTTTAGGATGGACTGACTGGTTGGATCTCCTTGAAGTTCAAGGAACTCTCAAGAGTCTTCTATAACACCACAGTTTAAAAGCATCAATTCTTTGGCTCTCAGCTTTCTTTATATTCCAATTCTCACATCCATACATGCCTACTAGAAAAAACATAGATTTGACTACGTGGACCTTTGTTGGAAAGGTGATGTCTCTGCTTAATTATATGCTGTCTAGGTTGATCATAACTTTTCTTCCAAGGGGAAAGCATCTTTTAATTTCATGGCTGCACCATCTGTAGTAATTTTGGAGCCCCCCTCCCCCCAGAATAAATTCTCTCACTATTTCCATTGTTTCCCCATCTATTTGCCATAAAGTAATGAAACTAGATCCCATGATCTTGGTTTGGTCAATGTTGAGCTTTAAGCCAGCTTTTTCACTCTCTTCTTTCCCATTCATCAAGAAGCTCTTTATTCCTCTTTATTTATTTATTTTTTTCTGCCATAAGGGTGGTGTCATCTGCATATCGGAGGTTATTGTTATTTCTCCCGGCAATCTTCATTCCAGCTTGTGCTTCATCCAGCCCAGCATTTCAAACAATGTACTCTGCATATAAGTTGAATAAGCAGGGTGACAATAATCCTTTCACAATTTGTACTTTCCGATTTTGGAAATCAGTGGTTCTAACTGTTGGTTCTTGACCTGTATATGGGTTTCTCAGGAGACAGGCAAGGTGGTCTGGTATTCCCATCTCTTGAAGAATTTTCCACAGTTTATTGTGATCCACATAGTCAAAGGCTTTGGCACAGTCAATAAAGGAGAAATAGATGTTTTTCTGGAACTTTCTTGCTTTTTCAATGATCCAGTGGATGCTGGCAATTTGATCTCTGGTTCCTATGCCTTTTCTAAATACAGCTTGAACATCTGGAAGTTCATGGTTCACATACTGTTGTAGCCTGGCTTGGAGAATTTTGAGCATTACTTTACAAGCATGTGAGATGAGTGCAACTGTGTGGTAGTTTGAGCATTCTTTGGGATTGCCTTTCTTTGGGATTGGAATGAAAACTGACCTTTTCCAGTCCTGTGGCCACTGCTGAGTTTTCCAAATTTGCTGGCATATTGAGTGCAGCACTTTCACAGCATCATACCTTAGGATTTAAAGTAGCTCACCTAGAATTCCATCACTTCCACTAGCTTTGTTCGTAGTGATGCTTCCTAAGGCCCACTTGACTTCACATTCCAGGATGTCTGGCTCTAGCTGTGTGATCACACCATTGTGGTTATCTGGCTCATGGAGATCCTTTTTTATAGTTCTTCTATGTTGTCTTACCACCTCTTCTTAATATCTTCTCCTTCTGTTAGGTCATATCATCTGTCCTTTATTGAGCCTATCTTTGCATGAAATGTTCCCTTAGTTTCTCTCATTTTCTTGAGGAGATCTCTGCTGCTGCTACTATTGCTTCAGTTGTGTCTGACTCTGTGTGACCATATAGACAGCTGCCCACCATGCTCTGCTGTCCCTGGGATTCTCTAGGCAAGAACAGTGGAGTGGGTTGCCATTTCCTTCAATGCACGAAAGTGAAAAGTGAAAGTAAAGTCACTCAGTAATGTTCAACTCTTCATGACCCTATGGACTGAAGCCTACCAGGCTCTTCCATCCATGGGATTTTCCATGCAAGAGTACTGGAGTGGTTGCCATTGCCTTCTCCATCTTCCCCATTCTATTGTTTACCTCTACTGCTTTGTGGATGTGACTGGTGATAGAAGCAAGGTCCAATGCTGTAAAGAGCAGTATTGCATAGGAACCTGGAATGTCAGGTCCATGAATCAAGGCAAATTAGAAGTGGTCAAACAGGAGATGGCAAGAATGAATGTCAACATTCTAGGAATCAGTGAACTAAAATGGACTGGAATAGGTAAATTTAACTCAGATGACCATTATATCTACTACTGGGGGCAGGAATCCCATAGAAGAAATGGAGTAGCCATCATGGTTAACAAAAGAGTCCAAAATGCAGTACTTGGATACAATCTCAAATATGACAGAATGATCTCTGTTTGTTTCCAAAGCAAACCATTCAATATCACGGTAATCCAAGCTTATGCCCTAACTAGTAATGCTGAAGAAGCTGAAGTTGAAAGGTTCTATGAAGACTTACAAGACTTTTTAAAATTAACACCCCCAAAAGATGTCCTTTACATTACAAAGGAGTGGAATGCAAAAGTGGGAAGTCAATAAACACCTGGAGTAGCAGGCAAATTTGGCTTTGGAATGTGGAATGAAGCAGGGTAAAGACTAATAGAGTTTTGCCAAGAAAATGCACTGGTCATAGCAAACACCCTCTTCCAACAACACAAGAGAAGACTCTACACATGGACATCACCAGATGGTCAACACTGAAATCCGATTGATTATATTCTTTGCAGCCGAAGATGGAGAAGCTCTATACAGTTAAAAAAACAAGACCAGGAGCTGACTGTGGCTCAGATCATGAACTCCTTATTACCAAATTTAGATTCAAATTGAAGAAATTAGGGAAAACCACTAGACCATTCAGGTATGACCTAAATCAAATCCCTTATGATTATACAGTGAAAGTGACAAATAGGTTCAAGGAATTAGATCTGATGGGCAGAGTGCCTGCCCATGGAAAAGAAATGCAAAAAAGCAAAATGGCTGTCTGAAGAGGCCTTACAAATAGCTGTGAAAAGAACAGATGCAAAAAGCAAAGGAGAAAAGGAAAGATATAAGCATCCTGAAAGATGATGCTGTGAAAATGCTGCATTCAATATTTCAGCAAACTAGGAAAACTCAGCAGTGGCCACAGGATTGGAAAATGTCAGTTCTCATTACAATCCTAAAGAAGGGCAATGACAAAGAATGTTCAAACTATCGCACAATTGCACTCATCTCACACGCTCGTAAAGTGACGCTCAAAATTCTCCAAGCCAGGCTTCAGCAATACGTGAACCATGAATTTCCAGATGTCCAAACTGGTTTTAGAAAAGGCAGAGGAACCAGAGATCAAATTACCAACATCCGCTGGATCATAGAAAAGCAAGAGAGTTCCAGGAAAACATCTATTTCTGCTTTATTGACTATGGCAAAGCCTTTGACTGTATGCACCTGACCTGCCTCTTGAGAAACCTGTATGCAGGTCAGGAAGCAATAGTTAGAACTGGATATGGAACAACAGACTGGTTCCAAATAGGAAAAGGAGTACATCAAGTCTGTATATTGTCACCCTGCTTATTTAACTTATATGCAGACTACATCATGAAAAATGCTGGGCTGGAAAAAGCACAAGCTGGAATCAAGATTGCCAGGAGGAATATCAATAACCTCAGATATGCAGATGACACCACCCTTATGGCAGAAAGTGAAGAGGAACTAAAAAGCTTCTTGATGAAAGTGAAAGAAGAGAGTGAAAAAGTTGGCGTAAAGCTCAACATTAAAAAAACGAAGATCATGGCATCTGGTCCCATCACTTCATGGGAAATGGTTGGGGGAAGAGTGGAAACAGTGTCAGACTTTATTTGTTAGGGGACTCCAAAATTGCTGCAGATGGCGATTGCAGCCATGAAATTAAAAGACGCTTATTCCTTGGACCAATCTATATAGCATATTCAAAAGCAGAGATATTAGTTTGCCAACAAAGGTCTGTCTAGTCAAGGCTACGGTTTTTCCAGTGGTCAGGTATGGATGTGAGAGTTGTACTGTAAAGAAAGCTGAATGCTGAAGAATTGATGCTTTTGAACTGTGGTGTTGGAGAAGACTCTTGAGAATCCCTTGGACTGCAAAGAGACCCATCCAGTCCATCCTAAAGGAGATCAGTCCTGGGTGTTCATTGGAAGGACTGATGCTGAAGCTGAAACTCCAAATCTTTGGCCACCTCATGTGAAGATTGACTCATTGGAAAAGACCCTGAAGGGATTGGGTGCAGGAGGAGAAGGGGATGACAGAGGATGAGATGGCTGGATGGCATCACTGACTCGATGGACACGAGTGTGAGTGAACTCTGGGGGTTGGTGATGGACAGGGAGGCCTGACGTGCTGTGATTCATGGGGTTGCAAAGAGTCAGACACTACTGAGTGACTGAACTGAACTGAACTGATTGCCTTACACTTTTCACTGAGGATGGTTTTCTATCTCTCCTTGCAATTCTTTAGAATTTTCCATTCAAATCGATATATCTTTCCTTTCCTCCTTTGCCTTTTCTTCTCTTCTTTTCTCAGCTATGTAAGACCTGTTCAGACCACCAATTTGCCTTTTTGCATTTCCTTTTCTTGGGGATGTTCTTGATCACTGTCCCCTGTACAATGCCACAAACTTCCTTCCATAGTTCTTCAGGCACTCTGCCTAATCTCTTGTACCTATTTGTCACTTTCACTGTATAATCATAAGGGATTTGATTTAGGTCATAACTGAATGGTCTAGTGGTTTTCCCTATTTTCTTCAATGTAAGTCTGAATTTGGCAATAAGGAGTTCATGATCTGAGCCACAGTCAGCTCCTGGTCTTGTTTTGTCTGACCTATGAAGTGAAGTGAAATCGCTCAGTCGTGTCCGACTCTTTGCGACCCATAGACTGTAGCCCACCAGGCTCCTCCATCCATGGGATTCTCCAGGCAAGAATACTGGAGTGGGTTGCCATTTCCTTCTCCAGGGGATCTTCCTGACCCAGGGATCAAATCCAGGCCTCCCACATTGCAGGCAGACGCTTTAACCTCTGCACCACCAGGGAAGCCCTTCGGACCTATAGGGCTTCTCAATCTTTGGTTGCAAAGAATATAATCAATCTGGGCTTACCTTTGGCTCAGCTGGTAAAGAATCTGCCTGCAATGCCAGAGACTTAAATTCAATCCCTGGGTTGGGAAGATCCCCTGGAGAAGGAAAAGGCTACCTACTCCAGTATTTTGGCCTGGAGAATTCCACGAACTGTAAGTTCGTGGGGTCACAAAGAGTCAGACACAACTGAGTTACTGACTATTTGCTTCATTGTTTAAAAATCTCTAGTATTAACAGCATTCCTTTATAACTGCAACAAAAATCCATTTCACCTACAGAAGATTTCAAGTCAAATGGAAATTAATGTGTGTGTTTTGTGTGATTGTTGAGTAATTAATTTACCTCTGCCTTTCCTTACCTCAGTTTTCTTGTCTGCTAAATGAATAAATTGATAGAACATAGGTTAATATTTTAATATAACACATCACCCTGGCTTTTTAAACAATCAGTGAATATTAACTTCAACTATTATTATTGGTGTTTTATTATACTCTATTAAAGTTAGTTTCATACCTTTGTAGTCTTGAAATTTTTTTTAGTATTTTCATTTCCAGAAAAAAGTCACAAATTGGAAAAATAATCACAAATAAAACAATGTGGATTATAGCCATTGCTGTCTCACATTTGAGTAAAGAAGTTTTGAATGCAGAGACAATATTGGGGCATTACTTTTGTTTCATTTTAATAATCTACTTCAAGTTATATACACTAACATGATGATTAAAGTACAAAGTATAGCATTGTATTTTTCCCTTTGCCTATTAGATCAGGTTATTTTTATAAAACAAATAAATTTTGGTTGTTAATTAAAAATCATTTTTCATTCATATTTTACATAATAAATATTAGTATTGTTTCCGATCATTTAATCAACTGTGATCAATTTGAATAGCAATATTTTAGCCCTTCTTCCATGCAGTCATTGAAACGTTACAGATGTTTTTCTTACTTTCTGTTTTGTGCCCTTTTTATTGAATTATAATTAGTATATGATTTTATATTAGTTTCAGGTATTCAACATAGTAATTCAATATTTTTATAATTATGAAATTATCTACACAATAAGTCCAGCTACTGTCTGTGACCATACAAAGTTATATTATTACCTATATTCCCTATGCCATGTATTATATCTCCATGACTTATAGCTCAAAGTTGGTGCCTTTTAATCACAGCCTAGTTTGTCAGTCCTCCAGAAATGGTGCAGCTACTGTGGAAAACAGTATGGTGTTTCCTGAAAAAATTAAAAATAGATTTTCCAACTCTGTAGCCTGCCAGCCTCCTCTGTCCATGGGATATTCCAGCGAAGAATATTGGAGTGGTTTGTCTTGCCCTCCTGCAGGTAGAGATCTCCTGATCCAGGGATCAAACCTGCATCTCAGGTCTCTTGCATTGCCAGATGGGTTCTTTACCAGTGGTCCCACCTGGCAAGCACCACTATTACCATTTGATCTACCAATTCCACTTCTGGATATTTGCTTGAACAAAATTAAAATGCTTAATTCAAACAAACATATGGTTACCAAATGGGAAAGTGGAATCGAGTGATACATTGGGTGTTTGGGATTAACACATGTTACTGTATATAAAATAGATAACCAGAAAGAACCTACTGTATAACACAGGGAACTAAACTCAGTATTTTTATAATAACCTATAGGGGAAAAGAATCTGAAAACGAATGGATTTATAGACTGTATAAATATT
Organism: Raphicerus campestris; assembly: GCA_006410735.1. Lineage (NCBI taxonomy): Eukaryota > Metazoa > Chordata > Mammalia > Artiodactyla > Bovidae > Raphicerus > Raphicerus campestris. Next base: position 106,212 of record SJYW01051066.1, on the reverse strand, counting down.
GGTGAATCACTATGCTGTAAACCTGAAACTTCTACAACATGGTAAATAAACTATATTTCAATTAAAAAAAGCAACAATAGAATTTTTTAAAAAGCTATATGTATTCCTATGTTCTTTTCAACACTATTTACAATAGCCAAGGTATGGAAGCAACTTAAGGATTCATGGATGGACGAGTGGACATAGAAGATGTAGTATCTTTTAATACCTTAAGTTAGAATTTCAGTTCTTTTTATTTCCCTTCTTCAAACCTCTAAAGTCTACATAAAACTTTTAAAACTAATTTAGCACTTCTAAGATGTGAAAAACACCTTGAAACTGAAACTGACAAAGTGAATCACATTCTTCTCCCAATTAAGTTCCACAGAGGCAGAGACACTCACACATATGATATATATACACAAACACAGCTGGGCTGATTTACCTACATTCTAACTTCACTTTTCAAATTTCTCTTAATCCCAAACGTGCATGGCCTTGGTGTTCTGTGAATATTGAAAAGTACTTCTGTTACACATTCTCTTGCTAAAGAATTTAAATTCACAACACAAATTTTATTTAATTCCAATTTAAGAAATAAAGATGATATTCACTGAAGAAGCAAACAATGACTTAATATAACCCAAAGTTTACATGTCTAGAAAACAAGCAACTACTCTATGTCAAGCCATATATTATTTGCATTATTGTTCACCTTCACAACCACTATATGAAGCAGATATAATTGACTTCACTTTTACAGGAGAGTGATCTGTATTTTAAAGGGGTTAAGTGCTTTGCTCTAAACCATATAATAGTCAAGTAACAGAGATAGAATTTGATTTCTCTTCTGCTGAGATTCTATATTCTAGTATTTAACTATGACATACATTCCACTTTAGTTAAGAGAATCAAAAAGTTAGCAATTTTTGTACTTAACAAGTTAAAGTGAAAATAGCAGCACTTGCATAAATCATGGTACTGCAAAGAAGACTAGCATAAGAGACTTAAAATCACTTTTTTACTGTAAAGTAATTACAAATATGAGATAGTAATAAAAATACTAAATGAGAAATGCTGTTGTACTTAATTCCTATAAATGGTTCTATAACTTCTCATGTCTGTTCTCTGCATTTAGATGAAGCTTAAAACTGTCACTTAACTCTGTATCCTATACATGAAACTCACACTGTAACAGAATCTTTAAAAATACCTAAAATGATTAACAGAAAAACACTCTACTATCATGAAAATTCTAGGTAGACTTTAAAAAGACTCATGAGAAATAATCTGACAAAATAAAAGTTATAGAAGAAAATTATGATTCAACACAAATTATGTACAAGGCAAAAATAAATAAATAGGAAATATATATTATAAATTCTCATGTACTAGGATATTTTTTAGTCTTAGTTGAAGATTATGGCTAAAAATATAAATAATATCTCTAAATAATAAATTAACAAAATGATCAAATCTAAGCTGATCATTTTGGTCTAAGTCATCTGATTTGAATATTCCCATGAAACAAATTAATGATATTCACTGGAATTTAGAGAGTATTCTTATTATTTAAAACATGTTCTCATTTGTTTTATACACCAGTGATTCTATTAAACCACAAAAATTTCATTTTGTGATATTTAATTAAACAGGATTAAGACGTGATTTAAATATATAAAAATATGAATTTTAGATCCTTTTTAAATGGCTTGAGATTAGTACTCTTTCCTTGCCTAAAAATCAACAATCCAGTAAATAGATCAAGAATTCATATATTTTAGCAACTTTGCCTTTATAGTATATATTAGATAGCTTTTGAATTATGTTTCTTGCTCTTTCCCCCTTTCTTACAAGATGTTTTCATTGCCAACTACTACAACTACTTTTACAATAGCCTATTAAGATTAGCTTGGCTATGCTATTAGTACAAATATTAATTTGATGTGTTCTTTGCAGACTAGGCAAGGAATTGGTGTATTAAAAGACTATACTTAAAGACATATTTATACATACATATATATATATACACACATGTATATATATACATATATATGTATATGTATCCTTTTAATACTTATGGAGAAATACTACAGCTCCCAGTCCTACTAGTGTATTGATTTTTGTGTATTCAATTAAAAAAAAATCATGTGTGACCTAACGACAAAAATGCAGCTCACTTTGGTCCAGATTACTTTCCTGCATGACTCATGTCCTATGTATTTGGAAGAGAATGACTACACAGAGATAGAGAGTATTGGAAATGTGCCAATTGACTATTCTCTGTGTAGTCTTAGGGGAAATTGATGGTAACATCAGGCTGTAGAGGACATTATTTGTCTTAAACTTTATTGTATTGGCTGGTGATTAGAGCTCTGGTGTCAGACTTTCTGGGTTGTGAATACCGACTGTATTGTTTCTTATGTATATGACTTCAGGAAAGTGAATTTCCATCTCTGTGATTCAGTTTCTGCACTGGAAGAATTTACACTTACATTATAAATTTGTTGTGAGGGTTTAATTATATAATAGAGGAGTTAGCATAGTCTCTTGTTCATGTTAACTGCATACATATGTTCATATTTTAAAAGTTATTTTGATGTGTTTCAGAAGGATAAAGCAGAGCTTACTTTTAATCATTCTTACATGAGAAACCATTTGTAGTCAGAGCCCTATTTCTAGTCTAGAAAAATACCACCTCCTCCACTAACATTTAAATGTGAGCAAAGACTTCTCTTTCCTCTATTGTTTACTGCTATATCCTCAGGGCTTAGATTAATGCCTGGACCATACATAGTATGCTGTCAGTAAATGTTTGTTGCAGAGTGAATCATTGGTCAACTTTCAGTTTCTTCATGTAAAGGAAAAAAAGCCTCCATAACATTCTGTAATAGACAGAATGTTTCCTTTTGATATGCAGCATGGATACACCCTCATCCGCAGTAGCATTCAATCTAATATTTACTTTTCCTTTAACCTGTTTCCTCCTGCTTCCAGCTCTCTAATGGATACATTGGGTTTAGGGAAAATTCTAAAAGTCTTTTTGATATCCCATTTGGGATTTCTAAGTATGGGCAATCCCTTTAAAGCAAAACAGTCTCTCTCTGTTCAACTCTGTCAAGATTCCCATTCTTAAATAACATAAAAATAATAAAATTGGTTGATATTTAATGGTGCTTACTGTTTATATGTCTCTAGGATAATCTCATGGACAGAGGAGCCTGGTAGGCTACAAGTCCATGGGGTCGCGAAGAGTCAGACACAACTGAGCAACTTCATTTTCACTTTTCACTTTCATGCATTGGAGAAGGAAATGTCAACCCATTCCAGTGTTCTTGCCTGGAGAATCCTAGGGAAGGGGCAGCCTGGTGGACTGCCCTCTATGGAGTCGCACAGAGTCGGACACGACTGAAGCGATTTAACAGCAGCAGCAGCAGCAGCAGGATAACTTTTGTGTAATCTTGTTTAATCTTCTCAACAACTTTCAATGACTCTGATTGTAAAATCATTTTACAGATGACAAAACTGAGACTTGCAGAAGATAATTATTTACAATATAGTCACAAACTATAAAGGGTAAAACAGATTTTTTGTTTTTACTAGTCTTAATGTTAATATCAATGCTCTTAAGAATCAAATAATCTTGTCTTTTATATATGTAGTTAGTGTTCAGTACTAAAACTATCAAGAGGTCTGAGGTCTTCTACACACTAAGGTGTTAAAGATTGACAATATACTATTAGTTAAAAGATGACAATATACTATTAGCCAGACACGACTGAGTGACAGGGCTATATTAGTTAAGAGGTTATCCTCGATGAACATATTTCCACTTTGAAAAACGTTACCTTGAACAAAAATATACTGAACTGGATGAAATTCTAATGGTGAATTACAAATGCTTAACAAGTAAATAACTTGGGAGCTGGAGAATTTTCCAGAGTTAGCATCCTTAATATAATTTTGTTCTGAGTTTCATTTACAAATTTATTTNGGCCCCGCTCCGGGCTGCGGCGCCCCGGACCCGGGAGAGAGGAGCAGAGGGGAGGCCGAGAGGGGAGGCGGCGCAGGGACCTGGAGGGGAGGGCCCGCCGCGCCCACCCGGCCGCCGGGGGTCGGCGCGGCGGCGCGGCCCGGAGGCTGCGGGTCAGGGGGCTGCGGGCAGCCGACCCCGGCGCAGGGGACCCATTACCTGGGCCTCGAGACGCGGCGGCGCGGGCCGGGCGCCCGGGAGGCTCCGCGCGTCCTGACGTGTCTGAGCGCGCCCCGCCCAGCCCGGCCCCTCTGGCGCTGTCCGCGGTGCTGAAGGCCCGGGCGGGCCCGCTCCCGGGCCAGGAAGCGAGGACCCCGTGCGGGAAACTTGGCACTCTGCGGAGCCCCTGAGCCCCAAGGTCTTCTTTCGAACACTAAGGAGAGTGAACCAGAAAAGCCCCAGTCTTAGGGTTATTTTGAAGAAAAGATGAGATAAGGCATATTAAGTGCTTATCACAAAACCTGATACAAATTTTACCCATCCACTACCCAAATTACGGAGGCCTACTCCGCTTTCACCTCCTTGCTGCCTCAGCGAACACTTTCCTACCCGTTCCCTTAAGAACCTGTGTGGAAGTTTTCTGGAGTATTTAACAGGGTGCTGAATTGCTGGGTCATGAGTATAGTTGTGCTATCTCAGTCGTGTCCAACTCTTTGCAACCCCATGGACTGTAGCCCACCAAGCCCCCCTCTCCATGGAATTTACCAGACAACAATACTGAGTGGGTTGCCATTTCCTTCTCCAGGGTATCTTCCGAACCCAGGGATCAAACCCGCATCTCCTGTGTCTCCTGCATTGGCAGGTGGGTTCTTTATCACTAGTACCACCTGGGAAGTCCAGGTTATGTGTATACTTAACTTGAGTCGGCCGTGTTACGTCGCTTCTCAATTCTACGTTCCCATAAACAGTGAAGGAGAATTTTTAAATCTGCATATCCCCGCCAAAACTTGGCAGTGTCTGGCCATAATTTTTGCCAGAAAAACAGACACAGTGTCATGTAGTTGTTTTAACCCACTCTTCTCTGATTATCCGTGGCTTGTCAACGGCTTGCTTGTTAGTCTGAGAAGCTCCTTCTGTACTTCTCTTGGGCTTTGATCTTGTTTACACTTAAGAGTTCCTGGTAGAGGAACATATTCATCTGTGTTTCAAACCACCATCAGCTGCCCCCTGGATTATTGCAACAGCCCCCAAATTGGTCTCCTTGCTTCCACACTTGCATCTCTGAATTTTAATCTCAACACAGTAGAGTTTCCCTGTGGGATGATTGAGGGATGCAGATATGAGATAATTAAGCGATTGCCCATACCAGTACTGGAAGAGTGCCAGAATGGAGTCATGTAATTAACTCTGTCCTGCACCTAAAGTTCCTTTTCCAAAAAAGTTGTTCAGTTGGAGATATTTTAAGGTCCATATGGCCAAGCACCATATCTGTTTAATATTATATTTCCAGCAGTCAGCATAGTGCCCAATTCATAGCATATTTTCAGTAAATACTTGTTGAATGAGTAAATGGATATTTAGTTTGGATTCTGAAGGAAAAGTAAGAGTTTCTCTGATGCAGAAGGGCTGGGTTCATTGGGAGTTCTTTGATTAAAAGCAACAGAAAATTATCTGGCTAGCTTAGGAAAAAGGAACTGACTGGAAACTTGTCTAAAGAACAACTAGAATCACAGGAAAACTGGAGAATTAATCTCAGGAAGCAGGACTGAGCCAGAAATGGACTAACTCTTCAAAGACCTTATGATGTTTAAAATTCAAATTCCAAGAAGAGAGATATTAAATGACCTGGCTTTGCCTTAAGTGAGGAAGAGGGGACCTGGAAACAGCTGTATGAGATACGCCTGGATTGAGAAGCCATGCAGATGGTCCATGAGTTGCAGGCAGCACAAGAAACAGCAGTGGATACAGGGAAAGAAAAAAATCAACACGTGTGCACAGAAGACTCCCAGCAGGAAAGCTCAGCAGCAGAGGCAGAGCTATGAAGCACGAGGGGAGTGGTGACTGCCTGGAGGCACGCAGAGAAGTCGTGGCCTAGGCCAGGGGACACTGGGCTTTGTCCACCGTGTTAAGGGGCTTGGACCCTATTCAGGAGGGCACTGGGTACCAGCAGTAGTTTAAGCTGTGAGGGACATGGTCAGGTTTGTTCTTTAGAAAGATTTCTGTGGCATTTGGAGGGCAAATGGAGTAGTAAAAGGCAAGAGCAAAAACCCAGGTGAGACGCAATAACGCACTGGCCGGCAGTGGGGTTAAAGAAAGAGGGGCAGACGCGAGAGACATTTAGGAGTCAGTTCTAAAGGGTGTAATGGCTGACTGGGTGTGAGCGTGGGGGGAAAAGATAACCGATAGATTTACACTTTAGTGACAGGTGGACAGTGGAATCTGTCAATGAACTGCAAAATAGGATACAGATTCAGGAGAAAGAGCAGTATTCAAGTTGGAGCCACCAATGAGCCACTGAAGAAAGATGAAAAGGTTTAGAATGGATAACTAACAAGCACACACACGGAACGCTGCTTAATGTCTGCGGCAGGCTGGACGGGAGGGGAGCTGGGCGGAGAACGGACACGTGTATGTGTATTGTGTACATGTATGGCTGAGTTCCTTCACTGTTCACTTGAAACCATCACAACATTGTTAACTGGCCACGCCCCAATATAAAATAAAAAGTTTCAAAAAAAAGATGAAACAGCAGGCAAGAACCAAACCCCAGCAAATCAGTAAGCTGGAGAGCCTCCCATTTGCCCACAGTTATCTTCAGAGTCACAAGAGGAAATATGGAGCCATGGAGGGGAGCTGAATCACTGAAAGGGCTGCGAGGGTCAGCGAAAGATGGAAGCAGCTGCTGCAGGAGCCTTTCAGCCTAATTGATGCTCTGCTAATTATACTGATTAAAGAAAACATTTGGGGCAATTAAGGCTCCCAGGAGGATGGTTGCCGTTCTCAGAAGACTGAGAAGGTCCCAGGCCTGGCTATGGGCTCAGTAAAGATCTTCAGAAACAGAAACGTCCCCCTTCCCCCCTTATGACAGAGTTTGTGTGCACGTTTGTATTTATTCTGGTGTATATTCTGGCCATATTCTTTCTGGTTGTCTATTTATTCTGTTTATAGAATTTAAATGATACAGAAGGATTCAGACCAAAATGTGAAAATCTCCCTTCCACCTGCCTCAGCTTCACCTTTGTCCCCCTCTGGAGATAATTACTGGCCTCAACTGGTAAACATCATTACAAAACTGTCTATGCATTTATCCAAGTCTACTCGAACGGATACACACTTACAAAAACATAAGATGCATCCACTAAATGACTGCAGTTGCTTCCTTTTCCTACTGGTCTTGAGGATCTTTCTTTTAATTTCAGTTTGTAGGATCACCTCCTATTTCTTAATGGGTATGCTGTATTCATTGTAGGGGTCCAGAGGGCGTGGCTGGCCTGTGCCTGCAGCTGATCTCCCAGCCCACTCATTAATCTCCACCACCGCGCCAGCAGGATGCATCCGGTGGGTGAACCACTGTCTTCCCAGATGAGCTCATGGATGCCGCTTGCGTGCTGGCCTCGAGTGGGCCAGTTGATATTAGTCGGTGGGACCGGGAGCGCGGGGAGTCTCTCGCGGGATGGGGTGGGGAGGGAGGTAAGAAAGCCTTTGGGCTGGAGTCCTGAGCTACAAGTAAGAGTTATACAGAAGGTGGAGTTTAACAGATGACTTGGCGAGCAGGCGGAAGCTGCAAGAGGGAAAGAGCTCGGGCTGAGACCTTGCCTGACTGCTTAGGGGGTGCGGAGTCGCCTCCTGGAGAGCAGGTTTCGGAGACTGTAGAGAAGGGAGAGGAGGCTGCAATGGCAGGTGAGGGCCAGACATCCCTTCCCCCACGTGTGTGGAGAGACACGATCCCAGGCCAAATCTGCACAGGAAACTGGCAGCCCCGCAAGATCGCTGGGGCGCTGTTCAGGGCGGGCCTCGGGCTTCCCCGGGGGGAACGCCCTNTTCACAGGTGACTTGCTTGTTAGTGCTGGCCGCGGCACACGATCCCAGGCCAAATCTGCACAGGAAACTGGCAGCCCCGCAAGATCGCTGGGGCGCGGTTTGGGGCGGGCCTCGGGCTCCCCCGGGGGGGACGCCCCGCAGTGCGCTCCCGCGAAGCCCCGACGTCTAGGCTGAAAAAGACCCCTTCCTCCTTTCCGCGTCTGCCTCTTCCCGGCCCTTACTCGGCCCCCACCAGGCGCGCCCAGCCGGTAACGCCGGCCAAGGAGGCTCTGAACCCGCAGCTGGCATTGCAACGGACGCGGCTACTCAGTCTCACGTCTCTCCTGCTAGAGCCGGCCCGCTCCACGCTCAGGATGAGCTGTAGGTCATCGATCTGTTTGGAGGAGGGACAGGAAGGAGCCAGTCCTTTTTTTTTTTTTTTTGAGATGGGTACCTGGGAGACAGGCCTGCACCCACTCCTGATGAGCTTTGTCAAGGCGTATCCCGTGAAATTCAGTCCAGGCCTCTCATGTGGCGAGAGTCGGCCAACTATGTGAGAAAGCCGTGACTCTCTCAAGAGGGGCCTGTCTCCTGTAAAGTGGAGGCAGTCAGCTTGAAATCCCACAACAGGTGAGCACTTGGATATGGGGGGCTCTCACCCAAGCAGACCCAAACAGCCCGTCAAGCTTGCCCTCTTAGGGAATCGGGATGTGTACCGATGTATCACGGAGGGCTTCCTGGAAAAGAAGGAAAGGCTGGCGGAGTGAAGGAGCAAAGGCTTGGGAGGCAAGCACGGGCCGGGCAGGTCTCGGGAGACGGTTGAACGGTGGTTCTCCCTGGCTGTGTATTTAGTGCTCCAGAGCATAAGTCGGAATGGAGATATCAGACAGGCCCAAGGAAAGGGCCTCTAATGTTCTAGCTGACATTTGCATCCTCAAAGCTTTAAGTAGGGGACATGGTCATATTTTGTTTTAGAAAAATGTGTCGTTCTGGAAGGTGGTGGAGGAAACAAGGCTGAGGCCAGGAGGAAGCACCCCAGTCAAGGAAAGAAGAGTGAAAACCTGAGAGAGCTGCAGTTGGACCTGTGCGGTCTGGGGAAGAGCCGCCTGAGGTGGAGGATTATGCGAGAGGGATCAGCTGGGCTGGGGCACTGCGTCCTGAGCAAGAGGAGTCGGGTGTGCACCCCAGGATCCTGGAGGGTGCCCAGGACCCCTCCTGTCTCTCTGTGAGATGGTTACTGCCTCTTAGGAAGCCCTGCCTCATGCAGGGCTGGGCCACACTATTCTTTGAGGCCAAGTTTACCCTTGGAAAACTAACATGAGCTTAATGGACAGAGAGACCCAAGCAGTCCCCGCTTTCATGGTTTCAGAATACACAGGTGGCGCTCAGCAGGTTCAGAGCGTCCTCAGCCCGGTACACGCAGGAAAGGCAGAACAGAAACCGAAGGACCAAAGAAACAACACTGAAGTGTTTAGCGAATCAGAAGACAGGCACTCTTAACTGAGCTGATTTTTAAAGTCAAGATTTTTGTTTTCAATTGCAATTGGATAAATACTCTTTACAGATAAGTTTGAAAGCACAGAAAATTATAAGAATATATTCATATCCTATCCTTTTACTCAAACTTAACCACTCAGTTGAGTTTATCTTATAGAGTTTTTCTATCTTCCTTGTGTAGTTCTCAAACTTCTAATACAGCCGTGGCTAGACTGTCTTCACAACTTGCAGAGTCACTTCTTAGAATATAGGCATTTCCCATGATGTAACAGACCCTCCCAGTTCACCTTAAACGGTGCTGTGTTGAACAGGTCACCCCAATCTTGGCCTGGCAGGTTCAGTTTAATCCATGACCCCTAAACGCCAGTGTATCTGCAAATTATGAATGCAGGGCCTCTTGATTTATTTGCCTTTTGCATTATAACAGAAGGTAAGAAACCTAGCTTCCACACTCTCATTAAGCTTTTTTTCCTGGAAAAAGATGTGGGCAACCCTAAGTGACGTGACTTAGAAACTGCAGCAGTATAATTAACTTCCGGTGGAAGCAAGGATGAAGTGTGGGCTGAGGTTAGTTAATAAAATTGGGGCAGTGTCCTTGTACGATGTGAACCGTGTGGCCGTAGAGACGATGGCACTAGGGAATAATCAATGCCATTCTTGGTTGCATTCATTCAAATTGATTTCATAAGAAACAACTGAGCTGTGGATACATGGTGGCTGTCGTTCAGCCGATAAGTCGTGTCTCTTGGTGACCCGATGAACTGCAGCATGCCAGGCTGTCCTGTCCTTCACTGTCTCCTGGAGTTTGCTCAAACTCCTGTTCACTGAGTGATGCCATCTAACCAGCTCATCCTCTGCGGTCCTCCTCTTCTTTTGCCTTCAATCTTTTCCAACATCAGGGTCTTTTCAAATGAGTTGGCTCTTTGCATCAGGTGGCCAAAGCATTGGAGCTTCAGCATCAGTTCTTCCAATGAATAGACACATAGTTGGATACAGACTCTGTCTTATTATTTAAACTCCACTGGGGGGGGGGGGGGGATTTGCAGCATATTCTCAGTGGTTGACCCAGGAGAGGGAAGGAGGTATTTGTCATTATTCACAGCTAGAAAGAGGGCCTCTGCTGACCTTTAAGGAAACCTTAGGAACAGACCTTATGTTTTAAGCTCAGATACCCAGGAGCACAAGTGTTCAACATCTTCTAGGAACTGGGCTCCGCCAGTCATTGTCAATGTCCATGTTCTTCAGGGTGGGGTCTACAAACCAGAAGCATTAGCTTCACCTGGGAGCTTGTTAACAAGCCCTGCCCAGATCTACTTAATCAGAATTCCTATTTAAAGAATCCCCAGGTGATATGCATATTCAATTTGAGAAGCGCTACTCTGTCACAGCCAGATCCTCCAGCTTTTTTCCTTCAGAAAAATTAGACCCTGGGTAAGGCTGTCAGCAAAAGTTATGTATAAAGGGGACCAACTTTGGGGCTTAACTCTTTTTAAAAACTGAAGTATAGTTGATGTACGGTATTGTGCTAGTTTCTCATGCACAGGAAAGTGATTCGGTTGCATGTATGATACATACCTATTATTTAAGTTCTTTTANAATTAGACCCTGGGTAAGGCTGTCAGCAAAAGTTATGTATAAAGGGGACCAACTTTGGGGCTTAACTCTTTTTAAAAACTGAAGTATAGTTGATGCACGGTATTGCGCTAGTTTCTCATGCACAGGAAAGTGATTCGGTTGCATGTATGATACATACCTATTTTTTAAGTTCTTTTATAAATTATAAAATGTGGAATATGCTTCCCTGTGCTATACAAGAGGTCCTTGTTGTTTGTCTATTTAGCATATANCCTGTGCTATACAAGAGGTCCTTGTTGTTTATCTATTTAATATATAGTAGTGTGTATCTATTAATCCCATGCTCCTGATGTATCACTCCCCAGTCCTCTCCCCGCTCCACCGCCCCGTCCCCCTTGGTGACTGTGGGCGCGCTTTCTGTGTCTGTGGGTCTATTTCTGTTTTGCTTATAAGCTTATTTGTATGAGTCCGCACAGAAGTGATGTCATACGATATTTGTCTAGCTTACCTCACTTAATGTGATGCTCTCTAGGACCATCCGTGTTGCTGCAGATGGCCTTATTTCACTCTTGTTGATGGCTACTATTCCAGTGTGTATATAGGCCACACATTCTTTATCCCTTCATCTGCTGATGGACATTTAGGCTCCCATGTCTTGGCTATTGTCAGTATGCCACAGTGAACATTAGAGTACACGCATCTTTTCAAATTATGGCTTTCTCTGGGTATGTGCACAGGAGTGGGATTGCAGGATCATATAGTAGCTCTATCTTTAGATTCTTAAGGAACCTCCATACCGTTCTCCATAGTAACTGCACCAACTTAGGTTACCACCAACAGCATAAGAGGGTTCCCTTCTTCCACACTCTCTGCAGCATTTATTATCTTTAGACTGTTTTATGAAGGCCTTTCTGATTGCTGTGAGGTGATACTTTATTGTGGTTTTGATTTGCGTCTCTAATAATTAGTGATGTTGAGCATCTTTTCGTGTGTCTTTTGACCATCTGTCCATCTTCTCTGGAGAAATGTCTGTTTGGATCTTCTGTCCATTTTCTGATTGGGTTGTTTGTTATTTTGATATTGAGCTTTAAGGGCTGTTTGCATATTTTGGAAATTAACCCTTTGTTGGCTGCATCATTTGCAGATATTTTCTCCCATTCCATACGTTGTCTTTTTCCATTTTGCTCATGCTTTCCTTTGCTGTACACAAGCTTTTAAGTTTAATCAAGTGCCATTTGGTTGTTTTTGGTTTTATTTCTGTCGCTGTAAATATTGCTGCAGCTTATGTCAAAGAGTGTTCTGCCGGTGTTATCCTCTGGGACCTTCTACAGTATCCAGCCTCACCTTCAGGTTTTCATCCATGTGAGTTCACTTCGTTGTGCGGTGTTAGAGACTCTTCTCATCTTGCTCTTTCACATGTAGTTGCTCAGTTTTACCAGTACCACTTATTGAGGAGACTGTCTTTTCTCCATTGTATATTTTTGCCTCCTTAGTTGTGGATTAATTGGCCACAGATGCATGGGTTTATTCTGGCTTTTCTGTTTCATCGACTTACAGATCTGTTTTTGCACCAGTACAGGGTATTTTGATAACCGTAGCTTTGTAGTATATTCTGAAGTCGGGAAGCCTTATTTCTCCAGCCCCATTTCTCTTTTTCAAGATCGCTTTGGCTATTCAGGGTCTTTTGTGTTTCCTTATAAATCTTAATATTTTACGTTCTACTTCTGTGAAAAATACTATTGATAATTTTATAGGGATTGCATTGAGTCTGTGGATTGCCTCGGGTAGTATAGTTATTTTGACAAAACTAATTCTTCCAGTGCAAGAACATAGTGCCTCTTTCCACATTATGTCATTTTACTTCTGTTAATGTCTTTTAGTCTCAGAGCACAGGGTTTTGCGTCTTTAGGTTTATTCCTGGGTATTTTATTCTTTCCGATGCACTGCTAAGTGGGGTTAGTTCCTTAATTTCTCTTTCTTATCTTTTGTTGTTAGTGTATGGAAATGCGTCCGATTTCCGTGTTAATTGTATATCCTGCCTCTTTACTGAACTCAGCAATGAGGCCTAGTGGTTTTCTGGGGACACCGTTAGGGCTGTCTATGTTTAGTATCGTATCATCCGCCAACAGTGACAGTTTTACTTCTTCCTTTCCAGTTTGGATTCCTTTTTTCTTCTCTGCTTGCTATGGCTAAACTTCCAAACTACGTTGAATAAACACGGCGAGAGTGGACATCCTTTTCTTGTTCCTGATCTTGAGGAAATGCTTTCAGCTTTTTACCAGAACGTGATAGCAGTGAGTTTGTCATATATGGCCTTTATTATGTTCAGGTATGTTCCCTCTGTGTCTGCTGGAGGGTTTTTATCATTAATTGATGTTGAATTTTATCAAAAGCTTTTCCTGCTTATATTGAGACGAACATATGTATCTAGAGTCCACTGTGGGCTCAGCCTGTCTGCTGATGCGTGGGGCTGGGTTCCCTCCCTGCTGGCTGCTTGGCTGACGCGTCCCAGCCCTGGAGCCACAGGCTGTTGAGTGGCACCAGGTCTTGGTGTCAGAATGTGGCCTCCGGAGAGCGCGTCCTAATGAGCCCCTTGATATCCCCACCCCCGGGTCCTTGTCCTCAGAGTGCCAGCTGCTGTGCTTCCCCCCAGAGGCCCTCCAAGGCCAGCAGGCGTGTCTGGCCCACACTCCCATGAAGTCACTGCTTTTTTCCTGGATCCTTGTGCACGTGACCTGAGTGTGCCCTCTGAGTTTGGAGTTTTCCTTTTCCTAGTTCTGTGGAGTGCTTGCAATCAAGCCCTGCTGGCTTTCAAAGGCAAGTGCTCTGGGGGCTCTTCTTCCCGGTGCCAGACCCCCAGGCCGTGGAGCCTGACATGGGGCTCTGAATGCTGACTCCTGTAAGAGAACTTCTGCAATATATCATTCTCCAGTTTATGGCCCCCTCCCTGGGGGGTTCTGGGATGTGATTATGTTGTGAGCACACACCTGCTGCCATCTCATTGTGGGTTCTTCTTTATGTCTTTGGATGTTGACTATCTTTTTTGTTGTTGTTAGATTCCAGTCTTTTTAACTGATGGTTGTTCAGCAGTTAGTTGAGACTTTAGTGTACTCATGAGAGGAGGTAAGCTCGAGGTCATTCCATTCCACCAGCTTGCCCAGGAAGCTGTGGCTTGACATTTGATTATTAAGCAGATGACAAACTACATCGTGACTATATGTTCAGCAATCCCAATCTTTGGGAATATCTTCCTTTTTTCCTTTCCAAAAGGCAGTTATTTTTCTCCCAAGTGCTGCTGGGGAGTGTTCTCTACCATGACTTTTCTGGAATTTTGCAGGAATATAAAGGAGGGCTTAGCTTCAGTGTGATTCATAGGCCAGCCATGTCTCCTTAGGAAAGATTGCATCACATTTTTAGTATACATCTTTTAAAATTTTTAATTATTATTAAGTATTTACAGCTGGCTCTGTTTCTTTTCTTTGGCTTTTCATCCTTGCAAGATGATGACGTGAACCAGACCCCAACTCAGAGAGAGCGGCCCAGCTGTGAGTGGAGGTAGACAGCTCCCTGGCTCAGGGCGTGGTTAAAGAAGCAAATATCCGGGGAGGCCGAGGAGCTGTGCTCTCAGTTCCTTGGTGGTTAAAGGTAAACTCATCGCCTCCACACTTTTGGGAGCTCAGTCCTTTACCGCAATTAATCAGCGCCTTATTGCTTCACACAGGAGACAAGCTGTGATAAAGGAGGTCACTGAGGACTTAATCTAAGCCCCAGAACTGTCGCTGAGTCAACCTGGCCTAGTCACAGTGTCTAGAATATGAGCTGTGGATGGAATGACCGGGTGTGAAGGATTTGTTTCGCCCGGGGAGCAGGATAAAGGTGTGCACTGGCTTTACAAGANTCGTGAAGATCTTTTTTGTACAGTTCTTCCGTGTATTCTGGCAACCTGTTCTTAATATCTTCTGCTTCTGTTAGGTCCAGACCATTTCTGTCCTTTATCAAGCCCATCTTTGCATGAAATGTTCCCTGCATATCTCTAATTTTCTTGAAGAGATCTCTAGTCTTTCCCATTCTGTTCTTTTCCTCTGTTTCTTTGCATTGATCATGGAAGAAGGCTTTCTTATCTCTTCTTGCTATTCTTTGGAACTCTGCATTCAGATGCCTATATCTTTCATTTTCTTCTTTGCTTTTCCCCTCTTTTTTTCCACAGCAATTTTAAGGCCTCCCCAGACAGCCATTTTGCTTTTTTGCATTTCTTTTCCATGGGATGGTCTTTATCCCTGTCTCCTGTACAATGTCACAAACCTCATTCCATAGTTCATCAGGCACTCTATTTATCAGATCTAGGCCCTTAAATCTACTTCTCACTTCCACTGTATAATCATAAGGGATTTGATATAGGTCATACCTGAATGGTCTAGTGGTTTTCCCTACTTTCTTCAGTTTGAGTCTGAATTTGGTAATAAGGAGTTCATGATGTGAGCCACACCACAGTCAGCTCCTGGTCTTGTTTTTGTTGACTGTAAAGAGCTTCTCCATATTTGGCTGCATAGAATATAATTAATCTAATTTTGGTGTTGACCATCTGGTGATGTCTATGTGTATAGTTTCCTCTTGTATTGTTGGAAGAGGGTGTTTGCTATGACCAGTGCATTTTCTTGGCAAAACTCTATTAGTCTTTGCCCTGCTTCATTCCACATTCCAAGGCCAAATTTGCCTGTTATTCCAGGTGTTTCTTGTCTTCCTACTTTAGCATTCCAGTCCCCTAGAATGAAAAGGACATCTTTTTTGGGTGTTAGTTCTAAAAGGTCTTGTAAGTCTTCATAAAACCGTTCAACTTCAGCTTCTTCAGCATTACTGGCTGGGGCATAAACCCAAGCACTCTAGTCTGTAGTGAAGAATAATTAGTAATAGAATCATGAACAAGGGGTCTTCATTTGCATATGTGAACATGGGAGAAACTTTTAGGGGAGATGATACCTAACCTAAAATACGTGTAAATATATGCAACTAAATTGTATTATTGTCCATTTCAGTGACAAGAAAGGTGAGGCACAAAGGAGATAGGTAACCTGCCCTCATTTACCAAGTGAACAGGTTTATTAAAAGAAGGGGAATTTTTAAGCATAGATTTCTCTTCCATACTTGGTCTAATGAATGGCCAACTCTATCTGCAACTGAATTTACTTTTGATAAATGAGAACATCAATATTTAATCTTAGTACTTCAGGGTACAGATGAGTGGTCTAGGTAATTAGACTCAACAGAATGGAACTTTTGGAAGTGTATTATCTTCTCACTTCACTTCGTGTTGCATGAAAGCCAAGTAATATTTCACAGCAAGTGCCTACCAATAAGGGCTTCCCAGGTGGTGCTCAGAGAAGGCAATGGCACCCCACTCCAGTACTCTTGCCTGGAAAATCCATGGACGGAGGAGCCTGTTAAGCTGCAGTCACGGGGTCACTAAGAGTCGGAAAAGACTGAGCGGCTTCATTTTCACTTCTTACTTTCATGCATTGGAGAAGGAAATGGCAACCCACTCCAGTACTCTTACCTGGAGAATCCCAGGGATGGGGGAACCTGGTGAGTTGCCGTCTATGGGGTTGGACACAACTGAAGCGACTTAGCAGCAGCAGCAGGTGGTGCTAGTGATAAAGATGTAATGCAGTGGTATATCCAATGCAGAAGATGTAAGAGACGTGGGTGGGTTGGATCCCTGGTTGAGAAGATCCCAGAAGGAGAGCATGGCAACTACTCCAGCATTCTTGCTTGGATAATCCCATGGACAGAGGAGCCAGGTGTATTACAGTCGGTAGCATCGGACAGTGTTGGATACGACTGAAACAACTTTGCAAGTAGGTACCTTCCAATAAGGCAAGTCCACACATTCATAAATGTGTTTATTTTGTTTTCTGTACTTTAATTTCCCCTGGGCAAATAAATATCACCAAAGTGATCAATTCTCATGACTTCTGCAGAGAATTAGAGGATTGTTTCATCATTACTGAATTTCTCTCTTGCCTTTTTTACTTAATTCCAGGAACACTGTCCCTTCTCCACCTCTCTATTCCATTTGAGTCAAGCATTTATTTTCATTGCTAGGTTAGGCATCATCTCTCCTAAAATATGAATTAACATTAATTAAATGAAAATATGTTGTATTTCTTTATCTCTGAATATTTAGTAGTCACAAGGAAAAAAATGTAATTTATATGAGCACTCAGTTTTAGCATGTTAATAATAATGCTTTATATGCAGAAGATGATAAAAGCTGGGAGTTTTTTTTTTTTTTTAGGATATATGTTAGACCACATATAAGAAATTATTTAATATTGAAGAGAATATATTGTTCTGGAAGGTTTTTCCTCATGTTCTAGATTGCTGTAAATATATTTCTTCTTCAATTTTCTGGTATTCCTTCCCTTAAAAAAATCTATTCAAAAATCAGCAGAATTGGTGTCAGTTTCTGAGAAACAATCAAAACTGATGTGCTTTTTTTGGTGTACAGTGTTTCTTCCTCTAACTTCTATTGTTGCATAGCTACATCAAAGTAATCAATAAAGTAGCACTGACTTTAATAGTAGCTTGACCTCTCGACAATAAAGTGATGTGCTTGCCAAAGCTTAGTGATTTTTTTTAACACTTGCCCTAATAAAAATGGCTAATTCACATCAATTCTGACTGGTTTTTCACAAGTGGTAAAAGTTAAAGGACATATTGAGTCTCTAAATTGAAATAGCATCTGTCTGGCAGATCCTAATATAGACTTACAACATTGCAGTTATAATGTTTTTAAAGACAAATAAAAGACTAAAATTAAAAAAAAAAAGTAAATGGTTCTGAAAGCAAAAGTGTAGCAAGGACTTTTTATTAGAGTGTAAGACAAAATTCATGGAATATTAGTATAATGCAACTAAATTAAGGAGTGAAAAACCCTGGTGGTTCTAATAATACTTTATTTCATGAAATAGAATCCCATTTCTATTTAAGAGAAAGATAGCAGAAAGCCCTTGAGTCTTCCCTCAATTCTACTTCATAGGTCATGGAATGGGGTTACAAACTTTCCAATGTAAGGCAACAGGTCTCTAAGTTTACAGAATTTGGATAATGATTTGAGAAAATGTTTCTGAAGGGCCTTTTACAAAGGCCAAGTTCATTTTAGAGCGGCAATAAATAGTAGATATGTGCACTATTCCTGCCTCCCCCAAATCAGCTGAGAACATCCTGTAGATGCTTACTTTCTCCATGTGAAGCCCACAGCCTAACTCCCTTCATTGGTTCCAAAAATATTGTCTCATGAGACATGCCTTGGAAGCATTGAAGATTTGTGAGTAATGACAAGCGGTCAGTTTATGCAACACTAACCCTTCCTTCAACAGTAATGGGAAGCCATCAGTGGTAATACCCATCAAATCACAAACTCTGTTCTTGGAAACTAAGTTAGGGAAATTATTATTTGATCACATAACCAATATATAGAAAATACATATGATATCCTTCAAAATAGCAAATACTGTATAGTCTAAATAATGGAATATTATGTCAGCATTTAATGTTTTCAAAGAAAATTTAATAAAAAGTGGATTGCTGCCCATAGCATAATGTTTAAATATTAAAACATAAGAAATTGTGTAGCTACAGACTAAGATTATATTGTAACTGACAAAAAGGGAAGTGTTTTTTCTATATAATCTAAATTTTTACAAATTAGTAGAATTTTAAAATTCTACAAATTTAATAATTTTACAAATTCTTCAATATAAGAAAAAATACTAAATATTATAGACATAGACTTTAGGATATGAATAAATAACCAAGATCATGGCATCTGATCCCATCACATCATGGCAAATAGATGGGGAAACAGCAGCTGACTTTATTTTGGGGGGCTCCAAAATCACTGCAGATGGTGATTGCAACCATGAAATTAAAAGATGCTCACTCCTTGGAAGGAAAGTTATGACCAACCTAGATAGCATATTCAAAAGCAAAGACATTACTTTGTAAACAAAAGTCAACCTAGTCAAAGCTATGTTTTTTCCAGTAGTCATGTATGGATGTGAGAGTTGGACTATAAAGAAAGATGAGTGCCAAAGAACTGATGGTTTTGAATTGTGGTGTTGGGGAAGACTCTTGAGAGTCCCTTGGACTGCAAGGAGATCCAACCAGTCCATCCTAAAGGAGATCAGTCCTGGGTGTTCTTTGGAAAGACTGATGCTAAAGCTGAAACTCCAATACTTTGGCCACCTCATGTGAAGAGTTGACTCACTGAACAAGACTCTGATGCTTGGAGGGATTGGGGGCAGGAGGAGAAGGGGATAACAGAAGATGAGATGGTTGGATGGCATCACTGACTCAATGGACATGGGTTTAAATGGACTCTAGGAGTTGCTGATGGACAGGGAGGCCTGGCGTGCTGCAGTTCACGGGGTCACAAAGAGTCAAACACGACTGAGTGACTGAACTGAACTGAACTGAGTATAGTGTTAACAACTTTCTTTAGCTCATCTTGTTCCACAAAGGAAACTATTGTCCAAATTCACAATATGGTTATGTAAACTATAGATCAGTATGCCTTGCCTCTTTAAAAATTGCAGACACTAAAATTCCTGTTAATATTTGTAAAATATTTTATAATTTATTGTATGGAAAGGACCCTGAATAGCCAAAAAATTTCTTGAGAAGGAAGAGCAGACAGGGATGAATCATTAGCCCTAACTTCAGACTATACTACAAAGCTACTGTAATCAAAACAGCATGGCACTGCCTCACAATGTGTGCACATATACACGCACACATAAACATACACAGACAGACACATAAATAAATTGAATAGAGAACACTGAAATAAATTTATGGTCATTTCAGCTATGACAAAGGAGGCAAGAGTGTACCATAGAGAAAAGACAGGCTCTTCAATAAGTGATATTGGAAAAACCAGACAGCTATATGTAAAAAATAAAACCAAAATAAAATATCAAACATAAAAATAAACTCAAAATAGGTTAATTAACAAACTCAAAAAGACATAAATATAAGATGGGGAAGCCAAAAAACTCTAAGAAGAAAATATAGATCATTTTTTGACATAAATATCAACAATAGTGTTTTGTTTTTTTTTTTGGATCTACCTCCTAAAGCAAAGGAAATAACAGCCCAAATAAGCAAATGGGATATAATTAAACTTAAACACTTTTGCATAGTAAGGAATCACCAACAAAATGAAAAGGTAAATTACTGAAATTGAGAATATATTTGTAAATGATGTGACTGATAAGGGATTTATATCTAACATATACAAAAAGCTCATAAAACTCAACACTGAAACAAACAACCTAATTAAAAATGAGTGGAAGAACTGAATAGACATTTTTCCAAAGAGGAAATGCAAATGGCCAATAGGCACATGAAAAGTTGTTCAAATCTCTAATCACCAGTAGAATGCAAATCAAAACCACAACAAATATCATCTCATACATGTCAGAATGGCTATCATCAAAAAGAAGACAAAATTGTTTATGAGGATGTAGAGAAAAGGGAGTCCTCATACACTGTTGGTAGGAATCTCTAAGTTGGTGCAGCTGCTGTGGAAAACAGTGTGGAAGTTCCTAAGAAAAATAAACATAGAACTAGCATATGACCCAGTAATCCCATCCCTGTGTATATATAAAAAAATCAAAACAATAATACAAACAAACACACTAATTTGAAAAGATATATGCACCCCAGTGCATTATTTACAATTGTCAATGGAAACAACCCAAATATCCATCAACAGATGAATGGATAATGATGCGGTGTATAGATAATGGAATATTATTTAGAAAAAAAAAAAGAATGAAAGTTTGCTGTTTGTAGTAACGTGGATGGACTTGGAGGGCATTATGCTAAATGAAATAAGTCAAACAGAGAAAGACAAATACTGCGTGGTATCACTTATGTACAGAATCTAAAACATAGACCAAAGTAGTGAATAAAACAAACAAATAAACAAAAGCAATCACAGATCTAGAGAGCAAGTCAGAGGTTACAAGTGGTGAGAGAGATGTGAGGGGGCAATATAGGATAAGAGGTAAAGGATTATATGGGATCATATGAAAGCATATGTGTGAAAGTTTTAAAAAATTGTAAAGTACTACAGAACTTGAAGAATCTTTCATTCAGTAAAAACATAGTCAAGTATATAGGTATATAACATACATATACAGACACAGTCCATTTTGTATTAGCCACATTTTTGTTTCATTTCCTTACATATTTCAGTTTAATACTTGTTAAATCTGACAAAATTCTTAAAATTGACTTCTTAAAAAATGTTCTGGCCTTACTAACTTAATCATTACTTCTCTATTCTGTGATCCAGTAGATGACAGAGATGGCATTACAAATTCTCTATGACTTGCACTACAAATTCACTGCTACAAGGTTTAAATTTTAGTGCATCTAAACATATTAATGAGTTGTATCTAAAATTCTAATACTGCTACTGGATTAACATCATTACAATTTCTCATTAGGAAAAAGAAGATCCAGATTAAGTCAATATTATTTTTCTTTGTTCTCCATGAAGTTAAATCTCTATGATTTGAAATCACTGACTTTATTTTAAATCAAGGTAAGAGATAAGAAAGAATCTCTCTTCCTAGTTCAACATTCTACAAAGATGGCCCTCTCATAACTGTGATATTTTATTTAGAGAAAATTCTAGTTGTCAACCATGCTTTTTTGGTGTTCTTCAGGGTAGTTCATAAGATCTACAATAACCTGGGAAATAGTATGTACCGTTCTAGCCAGATCACCAGCCATTTCCCTGTTCTTAGACTGAAGAAGTGACATGACAATAAAATAAAATTGCCTGCCCTGTAATAACTGTGTGAAGAGAAATGTGGCAGATTAAGATAAACCTCTTACTGAGGTTTCATTGTAGCATATTTAGTAGATTGATTTTTAATCATTATCATAAACAAGAAAACAGATTAATAAACCTCAGATAAAAATATGTCCTATAAAAATGTATTTTTACATTTATTCTCTATTTTTACTTCTTTAGAGACATTGCTATAAGTGTTCACAGTATGGTCATTGAGAAGTGAAAATTTCTGGGATCAATAACAGATTTAAAAAATTTTGAAAATGTTTGCTAACTATATTGTTGGGCCAGATTTCTTCAGGCCTTAAGAGCTAGTTCTAAAGCCTGGTTGTGTCTGGCTAAACACCAACCTCATGATATCATCTTATGCTTATGATTTTCTCAACCTTATATTCAATGTCAGTTAATTTTAGATGTGAGATTCTTGAGGAACAACTGAAGGTTATATTTTAGTAGAAGATACTATAAGTTAGAAATCTCAAGGCCCAGATTTGATCTTGTTTACCAATAACTGGCTAAATTTATAAATGTATTTATTTTGACAACTTTTAATGATGAAGTAATTATGGCAGAATAAACCAGGTGATCTCTAGTTTCTTTAAACATCCATATTTTTTAGGAAACTTAGATACCTCTTAAATGTGAAGACTCCGATAGTCTATTCATTTTTGAAGGCTAACTGATTTATTTCTTTGGAAAGTCTGAGTTAAAGGAGATTCCATGACAGGACATAATTTAGAACATGTACCTAAGGTAAGATCTTAGACTTCTAGATATTTTAGGCAGTATTATAGTTTTTAGAAGTATGTGACAGCAATCAAATGTGCATTTTTGACCATGAGCACATGTTTTGGTTATAAATTATCTGCTGATCCTGTATTTTAATTTTTGTAGCACATTGCTGATCACATAGTAGGGATTCCATATATGTTCATGAATTGAATTTCACCATTTCTCAGTTAGCCTAGGGTCTAGCAATTAGCTTTTATGTAAGACAATCTTGGAGGGAATGAAGTTACTTAATTGTTAAACTACTGCCTGTCAGGAACTCAGTAGGTGTTCAGTAGCTCTATTGTGATGATGGATAATGCCTATTTTAATGCAAGACTTGGTTTTATGTGGCTATTTGTCATTGCTTTTGATAATACCTCTTTTGCATAATATCTCAGAGCTCAGAGAACAGGTTCTTATTTTTTAAGTTTATACCCTTTAGTTGTATGGTGATATTTCAGGAAATTTATAGCCCTTCTGAGCCTCCACAATATGGTCATCCTAATGTAAATATTGTGTACAAAGAGGGTAAACGTGTTAAAAAGGAATATAAAAGCAAATATCAATCATTTTTTCAAAAAGGATGTTATAGTTCTTCCAAATCTACCACACAGCAATGAATTTTAGACTTAACTTTTGGGCTTCCCTGGTAGCTTAGATTGTAAAGAATCTGCTGCAATGCAAGAGACCTGTATTTGATCCCTGTGTCAGGAATATCCCCTAGAGAAGGGACTGGCAACCCACTCCAGTTTTCTTGCCAGGAAAATTCCATGGACAGATCATGGGGCTGTAAAGAGTCCACATGAATAAGCGACTAACACTCACTTTCTTTCACTTTCCCCAGACTAAAAAGGTAATAGTATGTCGATGTTTCAGACAAGTTACAGGATAATTGATGGCCTGTAGGTATGAAGAAGGTCTATACAGTAAGCAAATACAAGACTAGGAACTGACTGTGGTTCTGATCATGAATCCTTATGGACAAATTCAAACTTAAATTGAAAAAAGTAGGGAAAACCACTAGACCATCCAGAGATGACCTAAATCAAATCTCTTATGATTATACAATGGAACAACAAACAGATTCAAGGGATTAGATTTGATAGGCAGAGTGCCTGAAGAACTATGGACAGATGTTCATGACATTGTACAGGAAGCAATGATCAAGATCATCTCCAAGAAAAAGAAAAGGAAAAAGGCAAAACAGTTGTCTGAGGAGGTCTTACAAATAGCTGAGAAAAGAAGAGAAGTGAAAGGCAAAAGAGAAAAGGAAAGATGAACCCATTTGAATGTAGAACTCCAAAGAACAGGAAGGAGAGACAAGAAAGCCTTCCTCAGTGATCTGTGCCAAGAAATGGAGGAAAACACTAGAATGAGAAAGAAAAGAGATCTCTTCAAGAAAATTAGAGATACTAAGGACAATTTCATGCAGAGATGGGCACAATAAAGGACAGAAATGATATGGATCTAACAGAAGCAGAAGATATCAAGAAGAGGTGGCAAGAATACATAAAAAACTGTACAAAAAAGATCTTCATTACCCAGATAAGCTCAATGGTGTGATCACACATCTAGAGCCAGACATTCTGGAATATAAAGTTAAGTGAGCCTTAGGAAGCATCACTACGAACAAAGCTAGTGGAGGTAATGGAATTCCAGTTGAGCTATTTCAAATCCTAAACGATGATGCTGTTGAAGTGCTGCACTTAATATGCCAGCAAATGTGGAACACTCAGAAGTGGCCACAGGATTAGAAAAGTCAGTTTTCATTTCAGTCTCAAAGAAAGGCAATGCCAAAGAATGTTCAAACTACTGCACAATTGCACTCAGCTTACATGCTAGCAAAGTAATGCTCAAAATTCTCCAAGTGAGGCTATAACAGTATGTGAATTGTGAACTTCCAGATGTTCACGCTGCATTTAGAAAAGGCAGAGGAACCAGAGATCCAATTGCCAACATCTCTTGAATCATTGAAAAAGCAAGAGAGTTCCAGAAAAAAAAAATCTGTTTCTGATTTATCAACTATACCAAAGCTTCTGACTGTGCAGATAATAACAATCTGTGGGAAATTCTTCAAGAGTGAAAATATTAGACCACCTAAACTGCCTCCTGAGAAATCTGTATGCAGGTCAAGAAGCAATAGTTAGAACTGGACATGGAATAACAGACTGGTTCCAAATTGGGAAAGGAGTATGTCAAGGTTGTATATTGCCACCTTGCTTATTTAACTTATATTCCAAGTACATCATGCGGAATGCCAGGCTGGATGAAGCAGAAGCTGGAATCAAGATTGCTGGGAGAAATATCAATAACCTCAGATATGCAGATCATACCACCCTTATGGAAGAAAGTCAAGAAGAACTAAAAAGTCTCTTGAAAGTGAAAGTGAAAGAGCCTCTAGATGAAAGTGTAAGAAGAAGAACTAAAGAGCCTCAGATGAAACTGGCTTAAAATTCAACATTCAGAAAACTAAGATCATGGAATCTGGTCCCATCACTTCGTGACAAATAGGTGAGGAAACAATGGAAACAGTGAGAGACTTTAATTTGGGGGGTTCCAAAATCACTGCAGATGGTGACTGAAGCCATGAAATTTAAAAACTGCTTGCTCCTTGGATGAAAATCTTTGACCAACTTAGCATATTAAAAAGCAGAGACATTAGTTTGCCAACAAAGTCCATCTAGTCAAAGCTATGGTTTTTCCAGTAGTTATGTATGGACGTGAGATTTGGACTATAAAGATAGTTGAGCACCAAAGAATGGATGATTTTGAACTATGATATGGGAGAAAATTCTTGAAAGTCCCTTGGACTGCAAGGAGATTTCACCAGTCCATCCTAAAGGAAATCAGCCCTGGATATTCATTTGAAGGGCTGATGCTGAAGTTGAAATTCCAATATGTTAGGGGAAGAACTGACATCTTGGAAAAGACCCTCATGCTGGGAAAGATTGAAGGCAAGAGGAAAAGGGGATGACAGAGGATGAGATGATTGGATGGCATCAACGACTCTATGGACATGAGTTTAAGTAAGCTCTGAGAGTTGGTGATAGGAAATCCTGATGTGCCGTAGTCCATGGGATTGCAAAGAGTCAGACACAACTGAATGAGTGAACTGAAATGAATTGAGGTAGTAAATAGAATGTAGATATTTAGAGCTCTTAAATAAAAATATATCAAGGCACTTCAAAAAACTGTTATGGAAAATACCAGCAGTAGCGCAATGGTTTGTATATTAATGAAACAGTAATTTATTCAAAGAAATTTTTTGGACTAGAGTCTATTAGTAGTAAATGCTAAAATTGTCAGTAGCTTTGGGTCCAAAATACCTGCAATTGCATATCTTTCTGATTCTCCCAAATTCTCTTCTTAAACTTGAAAATGAATATATATATATATATAATAGTTTACTAGACACACTGAAATATCAAGCAATCAGTAATATCAGCTAAAGATCTTAATATGTACATTTATTTTATAGTTGAATCTCATCACACAGGTTATTGATCTTATTCATTTACTTATTTATTTCTTATAGGCATTGATATATATGTCTATGAGTGATAGAAACATAATGCAGTTCCACAGGATGTTGTTACCTAGTAAGTTAATGGGTTGATTTCACACTTTGATTCTTAATATGTATTTAACAATAATAATGGGTCTGCTATCATTAAGACCCTTTAATATATCAAAATCTTCTTGTTAAGTCAAGCTAAATGATGTACATCTTACGTTTTCCCAGGGTTAATTGGTTTAAAATATTTTTACGTACTATAAGCCCTTGAAACAGATTGAATAATTTAGTTAAGCAAATCAATTATTGTGGGTACAGCAGGGCCAAAGATAACCTGTTAATTTGTTGATTTTTGATGAAGATAAAGTTGTGAAGGGATATTAACTAGGACATATACATATGCATTTATGAGTAAACTAACTCACCAGAGATGTTATCCATTTCAGTATATGAACATCAATCACTATGACTCCTCAACATCATTAGAATTCATTAAGTAATTATGAATGCATTATACACCTCAACTTAAAATAAATTTAAAGGGGCCTGCTAAATGAGTATTTTGTAACTTGTTTATAAACTACACTTACACTCATTTATTTCTCCATTTCCATACTTGAAAATAGATTATACCGTTAAAGGTTTACAAATTAATGCATGATACTTCTTGTTCTCATACTGTGTAGTCTAAATATATCAGTGAACAACTGAAATAAGCAGAAATAATAGCTAATTATTATGACAAAACTCCCAAAAAAGTTGCTAAGAATCCAACACTGATGAAGTAAACTTAACAGGGGACAGAGAATGGTAAGATCTAAGCAAGTTCATATTTCCCTTTGCACTATATTTCTCAGCCCACCTTGGGTTTGCTATTAGAAAAGACTAGATTCTCAATCATTTGGCAAGAGGTGTAATGCATAATTAGAAATAATTTGTTTTATTTTCTTGTCCTTTATATTAGTGACCTAAAATAAAGATACTAAGCCCCAATTATACAATTCACAACATCGTAGGTAGGTAGGTAGGTGTTGTCACTCAGTCGTGTCTGATTCTTTGTGACCCCATGGACTGTAGCCAACCAGGCTCCTCCATCCATGGGATTCTCCAGGCAAGAATACTGGAGTGGGGTGTCATTTCCTTCTCCAGGGGTTCTTCCCGACCCAGGGATAGAACCTGGGTCTCCTGCATTGCAAGCAGATGCTTTACCCTCTAAGCCACAAGGGAAGCCAATGTCTCAAAATTACTAGTCAATTCCACAACTAGTAAACTCTATGTGGAGTTATCATTTGCAACTTATTTTACTTGTGCATCTACTATGTTATAGACATAATCTAGGGATTGTGTACATATCTCGGGATAACAAAGATAAGTTCTCTGTCCTCTTGGAGACTACAGACTAGCAGAGATAGATACTTAAACTGGTAACCCCAAACTGTCAACCATGTTGAAGAAAAAACATATGCTCTTTAGGAAATTGTCAAAAGCATTTGCCAAAGGATTTTTGTTAAGATTTAAAGCAGAAGAAAGAACTCAAGATCTGAGCACAGTCTTAAGATGGCAGAGGAATAGGACAAGGAAACCACTTTCTCTCCTACAAACTCATCAAAAGATCATTGAACGCTGAGAAAATTCCACAAAACAACTTCTGAACACTGGTGAAGGACACCAGGCACCCAGAAAGGCAGTCCATTCTCTTCAAAAGAAGGTAAGACAAAATATAAAAGATAAAAAGAGAGACAAAATAATTAGGGAAGGAGATCCGTCCCAGAGAGGGAGTAGTGAAGGAGAAGTTTCTAAACACCAGGAAGCCCTCTCACCTGCGGGTCTGAGGGGGAGTTTTGGAATCTCAGAGGGCAACATAACTGGGAGGAAAAACAAAAAATCCACAATTTACGTGTCTAACCACAACTCCCGGCGGAGAAGTAGCCTAGATGATCCTGTCTGCCAGCAGTGGGTGAGGGCTGAACAGGGAGGCAAAAGCTACATGCTTAAGGTAAGGACCTGCCTGAATGCCCTGAGGACAATCTAAGGGAGCTAATGTGAGATAGCAACCCAAACTGTGGGATAGCCAGAGATTAAAGAAAAAAAAAAAGACAGAGAGAACTTTCCCATGAAAAGCTATAAGGCACAACCTGGCCAGCTCACAGAACAGAGGATTGAACAAATACCAGAAGAGAGCTAGTGGACTGCAGACTAGCCCCTCTCCCTGCTAGAGGCAGAGAAGCAGGCGGGTGACTGCCAGAGCCAGAAGGCGAGGTGCAATCTTAGCCCCAGAGATGGCATCCTCCACCAAACTGTGAGTAGGCTCCCAATTGCTAACCAAGTCTTCCTGGATGAATTTAGGATGGTTGACATCTGTCAGGAAGGTCGCAGTCAGAGATCAGCTCCCCAGAGGAGACATATGACACATCTGAGATGGAGCTCCTATTGTGCACCCAGGAAACCAAGGGGATGGGACCAGGGAGGTGATAAGACACACTGCCAACCTGGGGAGAATACACTTGCCTGGTCACCTTAGGTGCTTGGACCTGGGAAGGGCATAAAACACAGGCCCAAATGAGTCTGTGCCTTCGTGGAGTACCTGAGAACCTGTACCTGAGAGGCTTAGACCTGGGAAGTGCACGTGACCGAGGGCCCACTTTAGGCAGTTTCCCTGCAGTGCAACCTGGAGCCTGAGCAGTGTAGACTGGGAAAGCACATATGCCGTGAACAGGGGGCAAACCCTGTGGCTCAGACACTGAGAGCTCTCCCCACACACACCAGTGATATTTGCTTGCAGTGTCCCTTCATCCCAACAGCACAGCTGAACAAGTGAGCCTAATAATTGACCACCTCACCCTCTTGTGTCAGGACAGAAATTAGACACTGAGAGGTCTCATACAAACAGAGGAAGTCAAAATAAACACAGAAGAGGAAATCGCTTTGGAAGCAAGAGGTGCAACAGATTAAAACCCTGTAGTTAGCATTGACTACATTGGAAGGGGCCTATAGACTTTGAGAAGAAGTAAGTATAAGCAAAAAAGGAACTATCTGAAACTAAACTGACCCCACACTGCCCTCAACAGCTCCAGAGAAATTCCTAGATATATTTTACTATTATCATTTTTAATTTTTTATTTTTAAGTTCTTTATTACTCATTTAATTTTTATTTTTATAACTTACTATTACCTTGTTTAAAAGACCCTATTTTTAAAGTAAATTTCATATATATATATGAGATATATATGTATGAAAGTAAATTCATATATAGATTTTTGTGATTTTGTTTTTTTAATATTGTGTTTTTGAGAGTCTAACCTCTAAAGTTTTAATCTTTGCTTTTTGGTATTTGGTATCAATTTTGTACCTTTAAGAATCCAATCTTCAGTACCCATTTTTACATAAGAATGTGATTATTAGCTNATATGAGATATATATGTATGAAAGTAAATTCATATATAGATTTTTGTGATTTTGTTTTTTTAATATTGTGTTTTTGAGAGTCTAACCTCTAAAGTTTTAATCTTTGCTTTTTGGTATTTGGTATCAATTTTGTACCTTTAAGAATCCAATCTTCAGTACCCATTTTTACATAAGAATGTGATTATTAGCTTGGCTGCTCTCCCCACCTTTCCAGTCTCCTTTTTCTCCCCCAGGTCACCTCTATCTCCTCCCTCCCCTTCTCTTCTCTACCCNGGGAGAAATATCATAACCCAGATATGCAGATGATACCACTCTTATGGCAGAAAGTGAAAAGGAACTAAAGAGGCTATTGAAGAAACTGAAAGAGGAGAGTGAAAAAGTTGCCTTAAAACTCAGCATTCAAAAAATGAAGATCATGACATCCAGTCCCATCACTTCATGGCAAATAGATGAGGAAACAAAGGAAACAGTGAGAGACTTTATTTTGGGGGCACCAAAATAACTGCAGATGGTGATTGCAGCCATGAAATGAAAAGACGCTTGCTCCTTGGAAGAAAAGGTATGACCAACCTAAACAGCATATTAAAAAGCAGAGACATTACTTTGCCATTAAAATCCATCTAGTCAAAGCTATTGTTTTTCCAGTAGTCATGTATAGATGTGAGAGTTGGATTATAAAGAAAGCTGACCACCACAGAATTGATGCTTTTGAGCTGTGGTGTTGGAAAGATTCTTGACAGTCCCTCAGACTGCAAGAAGATCCAACCAGTCCATCTTAAAGGAAATCAGTCCTGAATATTCATTGGAAGGACTGATGCTGAAGCTGAAACTCTAGTACTTTGGCACCTGATAAAAANTGGTGTTGGAAAGATTCTTGACAGTCCCTCAGACTGCAAGAAGATCCAACCAGTCCATCTTAAAGGAAATCAGTCCTGAATATTCATTGGAAGGACTGATGCTGAAGCTGAAACTCCAGTACTTTGGCACCTGATAAAAAGAACTGACTCATTTGAAAAGTCCCTGATGTTGGGAAAGAATGAAGGCAGGAGGAGCAGGTTATGCAAGGGGATGAGATGGTTGGATGGCATCACCAACTTGATGGACATGAATTTGAGTACGCTCTGGGAGTTGGTGATAGACAGGCAGCCTGGTGTGCTGTAGTCCAAGGGGTTGCAAAGAGTCAGACACAGCTGAGCAACTGAACTGAACTGATAGGAAAAAGTAACTTTCACTATAGGTTCTCTAATAAGAGCAATATTCCTTTCAACATTCTTGGGTATTCAATGTTACTATTCCATTTTACATGGGTATACCCAGTAGCTCAATAGCAAAGCATACACCTGCAATGTAGGAGCATCAGGAGATGCAGGTTTGATTCCTGAATTGGGAAGATCCCCTGGAAGAGAGTATGGCACCCCACTCCAGTATTTTTGCCTAAAGAATCCCACGGACAGAAAAATCTGACAGGCTACAATCTATGGGGTCTCAAAGAGTCAGACACAACTGAATTGTCTTAACATGGATGTACACGTTATATTTTACAGGTGAGGAAAATCAGAGAGGAATATAATCTGTCTGCTGTTTCATGGCTAATCAGTAAATATTTTAATTAAAGTCTGCATATCTTCCAAGGCCATGGTAAATGTCCTCTGTTCAGTTCAGTCACTCAGTCATGTCCAACTTTTTGCAACCACATGGACTGCAGCACGCCAGACCCACCTGTACATCACCAAATCCGGAATTTACTCAAACTCAAGTCCATTGATTTGCTGATGCCACCCAACCATCTCATCCTCTTT
This sequence comes from Raphicerus campestris, assembly GCA_006410735.1. Taxonomy (NCBI): domain Eukaryota; kingdom Metazoa; phylum Chordata; class Mammalia; order Artiodactyla; family Bovidae; genus Raphicerus; species Raphicerus campestris. The sequence continues at coordinate 74,811 of SJYW01051066.1, read as the reverse complement.
CATAATCTTCTCATCCTGCCTTTAATCTTTTCCAGCATCAGGGTTTTTTTGTTTGTTTGTTTGTTTTTTCCAATGAGTCAGTTTTTCGCATCAGAAAGCCAAAGTATTTGAGTTTCAGCTTCAGCATCAGTGCTTCCAGTGAATATTCAAGACTGATTTCCTTTAAGATGGACTGGTTGGATCTCCTTACTGTCCAAGGGACTCTCAAGAGTCTTCTCCAACATCACAGTTCAAAAGCATCCATTATTTGGCACTCAGCTTTCTTTATAGCTCAACTCTCACATCCATATATGACTATTGGAAAAACCATAGCTTTGACTAGATGAACATTTAACAGCAAAGTAATATCTCTGCTTTTATATGCTGTCCAGTTTGGTCATCGGAGAAGACAATGGCACCCCACTCCAGTACTCTTGCCGGGAAAATACCATGGATGGAGGAGTCTGGTAGGCTGCAGTCCGTGGGGTCGCTGAGAGTTGGACACGACTCAGTGATTTCACTTTCACTTTTCACTTTCATGCACTGGAGAAGGAAATGGCAACCCACTCCAGTGTTCCTGCCTGGAGAATCCCAGGGATGGGGGAGCCTGGTGGGCTGCCATCTCGTGTCACACAGAGTTGAACATGACTGAAGCGACTTAGCAGCAGCAGCAGTTTGGTCATAGCTTTTCTTCCAAGGGGCAAGCATCTTTTAATTTCATGGCTGCAGTCACTATTTGCAGTGATTTTGGAACCCCCCCAAATAAAGTCTCTCATTGTTTCCATTGTTTCCCCATCTATTTGCAATGAAGTGATGGGACCTGATGCCATGATCTCTATATTCTGAATGTTGAGTTTTAGGCCAACTTTTCCACTCTCCTCTTTCCATTTCATCAAGAAGCTTTTTAATTCTTCTTTGCTTTCTGCCATAATAGTAGTGTCATATGGATATCTGAGGTTATTGATATTTCTCCCAGCAATCTTGATCCCAGCTTGTGCTTCATCCATTCCAGCATTTCTCATGAGTATTCTACATATAAGTAAAATAAGCAGGATGACAATATACAGCCTTGCATACTCCTTTCCAAATCTGGAACCAGTCTGTTGTTCCATGACTAATTCCAACTGTAGCTTCTTGACCTGCATACAGATTTCTCAGGAGACAGGTTAGGTGGCCTGGTATTCCCATGTCTTGAAGAATTTTCCACAGGTTCTTGTGATCCACATAGTCAAAAGCTTTGACATAGTCAATAAAGCAGAAGTAGATGTTTTTCTGGAACTCTTTTACTTTTTCCATGATCCAATGAATGTTGGCAATTTGATCTCCGGTTCCTCTGCCTTTTCTAAATCCAGCTTGAACATCTGGAAGTTCACAGTTTACATACTGTTGTAGCCTGGCTTGGAGAATTTTGAGCATTACTTTGCTAGCATGTGAGATGAAGGCAATTGTGCCATAGTTTGAGCATTTTTTTGGCATTGCCCTTCTTTGGTATTGGAATGAAAACTGACTTTTTTCCCAGTCCTGTGGCCACTGCTGAGTGTTCCAAATTGCTGTCATATTGAGTAGAGCACTTTCACAGCATCATCACTTAGGATTTGAAATAGCTCAACTGGAATTTCATCACCTCCACTAGCTTTGTTCGTAGTGATGCTTCCTAAGGTCCATTTGACTTTGCATTCCAGAATGTCTGGCTCTAGGTTAGTGATCACACCATCATGGCTATCTTGGTCATGAAGATTTTTTGTTTGTTTGTTTAGTTCTTCTGTGTATTCTTGCTGCCTCTTCATATCTTCTGCTTCTGTTATGTCCATACCATTTCTGTCCTTTATTGTGCCCATCTTTGCATGAAATATTTCCTTGGTATCTCTAATTTTCTATAAGAGATCTCTAGTTTTCCTCATTCTATTGCTTTCCTCTATTTATTTGCCTTTATCACTGAGGAAGACTTTCTTATCTCTCCATGCTATTCTTTGGAACTCTGCATTCAAATGGGTATACCTTTTTCTTTCTCTTCTCTGCTTTTCACAGCTATTTGTAAGGCCTTGTCAGACAACCATTTTGCCTTTTTGCATTTCTTTTTCTTTGGGATAGTTGGGATCACTGCCTTCTGTCCAATGTCATGAACCTTTGTCCATGGTTCTTCACGCACTCTGTCTATCAGATCTATTTCCTTGACTCTGTTTGTCACTTCAACTGTATAATCATAAAGGATTTGACAGGTCATATCTAAATGGTCTAGTGGTTTTCCCTATTTTCCTCAATTTAATTCTGAATTTGGCAATAAGGAGATCATGATCTGAGGCACAGTCAGCTCCTGGTCTTGTTTTTGCTGACTGTATAGAGCTTCTCCATCTTTGGCTTCAAAGAATATAAACAATCAGATTTTGATACTGACCATCTGGTGATGTCCACGTGTAGAGTCTTCCCTTGTGTTGTTGTCCTAGCTTTCCTTAATGATCAGTGAATCATCATTAGTAGCAATTACCATTTACACTCCGAGTCCCTGTCACTCACATGCTATTTGCTTCCTTCACTCAGATAACTTACAATTTAATAAGTATGCTTTAAAGAAATAATTTTATTTCCAGGAATGTTATATTGATTATTTATTGCTTTTTTATAATTTTGTTTGAAAAAAACTATTGCATTATTATCAATTTGGAAGGAAATGTTCTACATGTTGGTTCATGTAGGTTTTAACTATGTGACCATGGCATATGGTAAAAAATCTGCCTGCAGTGTGGGAGAACCAGGTTTGATCGCTGGGTTGAGAAGATCATCTGGAGAAAAAAATGGCAACCCATTCCAGTACTCTTGCCTGGAAAATCCCATGGACAGAGCAGCCTGGCAGGCTACAGGCCATGAGGTCCAAAAGAGTAGGACACGACTGAGTGACTAACACACACACACACACACACACACACACACACACACACACACACACACGCACACACACGTGACCCAACTCAAACAGATGCCCTGATAAAATGCTAGTGCTCTTGAAATCCCAACATTAACCAATCCTTTTCTTTCTATTAGATAATTTTTTTCAAAGTGCATATACATAGTCTCTGAGCATCTCATGAGACATTTCAAATTCTGATAGAAATGTTTCTCTTTAGGAGACAAAGTGAAAGTGTTGAGTATCTACACAGAAAGATATTCTAGGGAGAGTAGATGACTCCAGGGAATTCTGAAAACAACCTGAAAGAACAAGAAAAGAATGGCAAGGAGTTTTTATTGTGATTTTATTGTGACCATCCTGTAAGTTTTGAATTTCTCATTAAGACAAATGAGAGAGTATTTGGGCTTGCCTAGATGTGGGGAAAAGGGGACATGCAAGGAGTAAGACTTAAAAGCTGTCAGTAGTCAAACATAAAAAATGTAATTAGACTGTATTACAGAGATATTTTCCACTTTATCTTACAATGACATCTGTTTCACAAGTTTAAGGCAGTATGTTTTTCAGTCAGCATATTGCAGACTTAGAATGACTGCATTCCAAAACAACAGCTACAGTTTTGCCTCTTCACAACTGGCTACTAAAGGTCATAGGATCTCCCTCTAACACTATCAGATAATGCGAAAAATTAGACATGAAATAAGTCCATCTTAGTTCACATAAGAAGAAATGGACAATAAATTACAAAAGTAAATCAGTTTCAAGATACATAACAAGCAACTTATGGCCCAGAGAGCAGTGAGCACCAGTATATGCTTATAGTATATGGTTTAGTCACTCAGTCCTGTCCGACTCTTTGTGACCCCGTGGACTGTACACTACTAGACTCCTCTGTCCACGGGATTTACCAGGCAAGAGTACTGGAGTGTATTGCCATTTCCTTTTCCAGAGCCAACCCAGAGATCGAAACCAGGTCTCCCACATTGTAGGCAGATACTTTACTGTCTGAGCCACCAGGGAAATCATAATAAGCATAATCAACATAAGCATAAGTATATGTTTATGATGCAGCTATTCTTTTCCTGGTCTTGGATCATTAACTGTAAACATATTAATATTTAATCATTTATACTTATTAGTAATTTTTTTCTTGCAGATATGCTGCTGCTACTAAAGTTGCTTCAGTCGTGTCTGACTCTGTGAGACCTCATAGACAGCAGCCCACCAGGCTCCCCCATCCCTGGGATTCTCCAGGCAAAAACACTGGAGTGGCAGATATAATTATTGCTAAATTGCAACATTGCTTTATGATGTAATAGCAATTATAATTTTAATCTAAGTTCTAATGTGAAACACTTGAAGATGACTGCTGAAGGACTTCTAGTAGGTCTTCAACTAGATCTTCAACTTATATTTCATTTCACCGTGTCATTGGAATGCTACTGAAAAAAATAATAAATGATAATTAGCTAATTTTAACTACATATATTATATTTTAGTTCTCTCTGTGTTGAAAGGTTGGCACTTTTCACAATACTTGAGGTAAATCATAGTGGGTGTAAGTCAATTAATTAAAAACAAACAATATAGAGACATATTTTGAAGTCATAGTGATTACTATACCTATGACTTTAAATTGAATAAGGGATATTTAACAGTATTATTATGATAACTGCCATTCTAAATAATTGTAATACATGAAACTTAGTTATAATCCATTTTCATTGTAATTACAACATTTAATGAACTTAAATTTACAATAAGAAAATGTTATGTTTCTGGGGGAAAATATAATGTATTGTATAGGTGTCACTCATTATGTAAAGTTATATTTAAGTGTTTCCAATAAAACTTAATTTCATATGAAAATAATGTAAATGAGTTTCTGGATAATTTTCTTTAGAAGTTTGAAAAAATATCTTAATTCTCATATTTGAAAAAGAACTATGAATATATGAATTATGTTAATAATTCACTTTTTGGATACAGATATTCATTTACGTATAAGATAATAAAGAAGATTTATTAATTTAGAAAATCTGTCCTCTGCTAAAAAATTACTTTGTTTTTAAAACAGCTAACTATCTTAAACTTCATATAAGAGATAAATAGAGCTTTTGTCCCCATGGGAGAAAAATTTCTATAATTTTGTTACTCATTTCTGAAATTTGGCACTTAAAACATTTTGAAGAACAACTTTAAAGTTTCTGTGCCAGAATAGCCATTATATCTTTTATTAATACCTAGTCCATTATTAATTAGAAGAATAAATTCACACAACAAATAACTTTATGAAATCTGAACACATAAAGATGAAACTTAGCAGTTACAGATGTAGACTTACTGCTTATTTTTTTCTTTTGGCATAAACTTCCTATTTATAGAGAATCAGAGTTACTACAATTTTTAGGAATAGATGGCACTATTTAGAGTATTGATGAAAAAATTGAGAAAAAATTGGTGAAAAAAGTATTAGAATTTCTTATGCTTTTTCTAATAGACTAGTTGTAAAGTTTCTAACTTTATTCTATTTATGGTAATTTAAAGCTTTATAAAGGTGTCTATGATCACTTGCTTAATTTTCTTTTCTGTGATGAATGATGTCATTTCCATGAGAATATATATGAATTCCAAGTACTGTACTTATTTTGTGTCTATGATTAATTATCATATCATTCTGATATTAAGAGAGAAGAGAAATATCTCAGAATATTAAAAATAATAAAATGTAGGAAACTAAGTGAATTTAGTAAAGATTTGCCTCAAAAGGATTTATATTTTCTCAGTGAAACACAATTGTCCTTTGTAATTTTGAAAATTCATTGCATTATTTGATCTTTATTAAATTTCATTGCAGTAGATAATGCTATCATTACATTAATTTTGCAAATGAGAAAATTGAACCTTAGAAGAGTTAAGTATCTTTTTGAACAAATGGATTTAAATATTCATTCTTGCAGCAAATCTTTATTGAAAAACCATCATATGCTGGGCATGGTCTAATCATTAAACAAACAAAAAAGTCTGAGTCCTAATGGAGCTTGCATTTTAAAAGGAAAGACAAACAGAAGCTAAATGCATAAATAAACATGTAGCATTAAGTGTTGGTAAAGAAGGTGAACAAAAAGAATCTAGGAAGAATACAGTATGATATGAGGGTAGATAAAGATAACATGGGTGCAAAAACCTTTTGAGAAACTGCCACTTGAGCAAAGACATGTATTAGTGTTAAGTAATGTATTAAGCTATGTGTACATATGAGAGAAGAGTAATGTGGCAACAAAAAAATTAGAGCAAGAGGCTTTGAATTTGGAGCATGTTTAGCTTGCTGCATGGTTTTAAATACTATGGGAATGTGTCAAGAATTTATTCTGAGAGATATGAGAAGCCATTAGAGAATTTTTAGCAGTGAAATATTTATCATGTTTAAATTTTTAAAAGCTCACTCTGTAATTAGGAGACCAAAATATAAATGTGTGTACTGACCAATCAGAATGGTCAACATCTATAAACATCTGGCAGTTTCATACTGATGAACAAAAAGATGAATATCAATCAAACTGCTAAAGAGAGAGGGAATAATAAATATATCATTCTAAATGCTGATTGAGAATTAGTAAGAATGGTAGACATTTGACTGAAAACAAGTACTTCTGGTTTTTTTTTCACTATCATATTCTCTCTCATATTACTAAACAAAACTCACTACACAACAGCATTTTCAAATTTATTTTTTACATATACTAATGTTAAAGTAGTAAGACAATGAAAATTTTAATTTGAAAACTTTTCTTCATAAAGGTTGCAATTCTTTTCCATACAAAACTTATAGAAAAAAAAATTTTTTTTTAAACTACACCTTATGGCAGTCAAAGAGGTTTTTCACAACTTGAAGCAAGGAGAGAATTTAACCTATAATTTTTTTTCTTAACATCATATTGCAAATATAAGATAGAAGTCTTAAAAACATTGCTGTGCCATTAACCCTTTATTCTTTCAATCAATTTTTAGCAATATAACCAATAAAAAATCAGAAATGGAACATAGAAAATAAGCACAGTAATTATAGCTCTATGTAAAGTAGTAGGAGTATAAGCTAAAGGAAAGTAATGAAGAAAAACAGGTAATGGAATAAAACAAGTTATAATATATTATGATCAGGCGATGAATTCTACATAGTCATTAAAATCTGCACTATCACTGACTATTTAACATTAATATGTTTAGGATTTATTTAAGATTTAAATGGTGTCAGAAAATAGCAGATGAGATAAAACGCAGAGCAATTTTTAAGATGTTTCCAAACATTGATTACAATTAGAAAACTATCAAAAGCAAGAATCAAAGATAGGAATGCAGTCAAATGTTAATTTTCTGTAAATCTCTTCTGTCTTATGAATGTACTGATTTTATCAGAATTTCGCCGCTGCTGCTGCTAAGTCGCTTCAGTTGTGAACGACTCTGTGCGACTCTATAGACGGCAGCCCATGAGGTTGCCCCTTCCCTGGGATTCTCCAGACAAGAATACTGAAGTGGGTTGCCATTTCCTTCTCCAATGCATGAAAGTGAAAAGTGAAAGTGAATTCACTCAGTCTTGTCNCATTGCTTTATGATGTAATAGCAATTATAATTTTAATCTAAGTTCTAATGTGAAACACTTGAAGATGACTGCTGAAGGACTTCTAGTAGGTCTTCAACTAGATCTTCAACTTATATTTCATTTCACCGTGTCATTGGAATGCTACTGAAAAAAATAATAAATGATAATTAGCTAATTTTAACTACATATATTATATTTTAGTTCTCTCTGTGTTGAAAGGTTGGCACTTTTCACAATACTTGAGGTAAATCATAGTGGGTGTAAGTCAATTAATTAAAAACAAACAATATAGAGACATATTTTGAAGTCATAGTGATTACTATACCTATGACTTTAAATTGAATAAGGGATATTTAACAGTATTATTATGATAACTGTCATTCTAAATAATTGTAATACATGAAACTTAGTTATAATCCATTTTCATTATAATTACAACATTTAATGAACTTAAATTTACAATAAGAAAATGTTATGTTTCTGGGGGAAAATATAATGTATTGTATAGGTGTCACTCATTATGTTAAGTTATATTTAAGTGTTTCCAATAAAACTTAATTTCATATGAAAATAATGTAAATGAGTTTCTGGATAATTTTCTTTAGAAGTTCGAAAAAATATCTTTATTCTCATATTTGAAAGAGAACTATGAATATATGAATTATGTTAATAATTCACTTTTTGGATACAGATATTCATTTACGTATAAGATAATAAAGAAGATTTATTAATTTAGAAAATCTGTCCTCTGCTAAAAAATTACTTTGTGTTTAAAACAGCTAACTATCTTAAACTTCATATAAGAGATAAATAGAGCTTTTGTCCCCATGGGAGAAAAATTTCTATAATTTTGTTACTCATTTCTGAAATTTGGCACTTAAAACATTTTGAAGAACAACTTTAAAGTTTCTGTGCCAGAATAGCCATTATATCTTTTATTAATACCTAGTCCATTATTAATTAGAAGAATAAATTCACACAACAAATAACTTTATGAAATCTGAACACATAAAGATGAAACTTAGCAGTTACAGATGTAGACTTACTGCTTATTTTTTTCTTTTGGCATAAACTTCCTATTTATAGAGAATCAGAGTTACTACAATTTTTAGGAATAGATGGCACTATTTAGAGTATTGATGAAAAAATTGAGAAAAAATTGGTGAAAAAAGTATTAGAATTTCTTATGCTTTTTCTAATAGACTAGTTGTAAAGTTTCTAACTTTATTCTATTTATGGTAATTTAAAGCTTTATAAAGGTGTCTATGATCACTTGCTTAATTTTCTTTTCTGTGATGAATGATGTCATTTCCATGAGAATATATATGAATTCCAAGTACTGTACTTATTTTGTGTCTATGATTAATTATCATATCATTCTGATATTAAGAGAGAAGAGAAATATCTCAGAATATTAAAAATAATAAAATGTAGGAAACTAAGTGAATTTAGTAAAGATTTGCCTCAAAAGGATTTATATTTTCTCAGTGAAACACAATTGTCCTTTGTAATTTTGAAAATTCATTGCATTATTTGATCTTTATTAAATTTCATTGCAGTAGATAATGCTATCATTACATTAATTTTGCAAATGAGAAAATTGAACCTTAGAAGAGTTAAGTATCTTTTTGAACAAATGGATTTAAATATTCATTCTTGCAGCAAATCTTTATTGAAAAACCATCATATGCTGGGCATGGTCTAATCATTAAACAAACAAAAAAGTCTGAGTCCTAATGGAGCTTGCATTTTAAAAGGAAAGACAAACAGAAGCTAAATGCATAAATAAACATGTAGCATTAAGTGTTGGTAAAGAAGGTGAACAAAAAGAATCTAGGAAGAATACAGTATGATATGAGGGTAGATAAAGATAATATGGGTGCAAAAACCTTTTGAGAAACTGCCACTTGAGCAAAGACATGTATTAGTGTTAAGTAATGTATTAAGCTATGTGTACATATGAGAGAAGAGTAATGTGGCAACAAAAAAATTAGAGCAAGAGGCTTTGAATTTGGAGCATGTTTAGTTTGCTGCATGGTTTTAAATACTATGGGAATGTGTCAAGAATTTATTCTGAGAGATATGAGAAGCCATTAGAGAATTTTTAGCAGTGAAATATTTATCATGTTTAAATTTTTAAAAGCTCACTCTGTAATTAGGAGACCAAAATATAAATGTGTGTACTGACCAATCAGAATGGTCAACATCTATAAACATCTGGCAGTTTCATACTGATGAACAAAAAGATGAATATCAATCAAACTGCTAAAGAGAGAGGGAATAATAAATATATCATTCTAAATGCTGATTGAGAATTAGTAAGAATGGTAGACATTTGACTGAAAACAAGTACTTCTGGTGTTTTTTTTCATTATCATATTCTCTCTCATATTACTAAACAAAACTCACTACACAACAGAATTTTCAAATTTATTTTTTACATATACTAAAGTTAAAGTAGTAAGACAATGAAAATTTTAATTTGAAAACTTTTCTTCATAAAGGTTGCAATTCTTTGCCATACAAAACTTATAGAAAAAAAAATTTTTTTTTTAAAACTACACCTTATGGCAGTCAAAGAGGTTTTTCACAACTTGAAGCAAGGAGAGAATTTAACCTATAATTTTTTTTCTTAACATCATATTGCAAATATAAGATAGAAGTCTTAAAAACATTGCTGTGCCATTAACCCTTTATTCTTTCAATCAATTTTTAGCAATATAACCAATAAAAAATCAGAAATGGAACATAGAAAATAAGCACAGTAATTATAGCTCTATGTAAAGTAGTAGGAGTATAAGCTAAAGGAAAGTAATGAAGAAAAACAGGTAATGGAATAAAACAAGTTATAATATATTATGATCAGGCGATGAATTCTACATAGTCATTAAAATCTGCACTATCACTGACTATTTAACATTAATATGTTTAGGATTTATTTAAGATTTAAATGGTGTCAGAAAATAGCAGATGAGATAAAACGCAGAGCAATTTTTAAGATGTTTCCAAACATTGATTACAATTAGAAAACTATCAAAAGCAAGAATCAAAGATAGGAATGCAGTCAAATGTTAATTTTCTGTAAATCTCTTCTGTCTTATGGATGTACTGATTTTATCAGAATTTCGCCGCTGCTGCTGCTAAGTCGCTTCAGTTGTGAACGCCTCTGTGCGACTCTATAGACGGCAGCCCATGAGGTTGCCCCATCCCTGGGATTCTCCAGACAAGAACACTGAAGTGGGTTGCCATTTCCTTCTCCAATGCATGAAAGTGAAAAGTGAAAGTGAATTCACTCAGTCTTGTCCAACTCTGAGCGACCCCATAGACTGCAGACTATTAGGTTCCTCTGTCCATGGGATTTTCTATGCAAGAGTACTGTTATTTTCTTCTCCATTTATCAGAATATGAGAATATAAAATTGAAAAAGGAATCCACTTGCTATGTATTATATAGATGTCTATCATATATGTTATATATATTACTTCCCATTACATTGACTGCTGTATTCCCCTTTAACCACCTTTACTCTATTGCTAATATTTACTTAAGGTTTATAGACCAGAAGATTAAGAAAGCAAATAAAAATTGTACACAGACAGGTCCCTTCCACTGCTCAAATGTTTCTTATATCTCGTCCCAAACTGCTGTTCCTATCTCTGTTCCAACTTTATATTATCCTGGCTAGAGGTAAACTAATAGAAAATGAGATCATAGGCAAAATAGCAGTCATGTTTTTACTTTCTACTACAGAGGAACTAGAGATCAAATTGCCAACATCTGCTGGATCATGGAAAAAGCANGGATTGGGAGCTCGTGTACACCTGTGGCTGATTCATGTCAATGTATGGCAAAACCAATACAGTATTGTAACGTAGAATAAAGTAAAAATAAAATTTAAAAAAATTCATTGTTAAATGAATGAGTAAGTTTAAAGAGGTAAACAAAAAGAAATATACCTAAATCACAAATGCAAATAAGGCATGGTGTAGTCTGAGGTAAACATACAAAGTTAACCCTAAAATACTGAACACAATACAGTTCCCTTATCAGCATGAGTTTTATTTCTTTGTTAGTATTTACAACAGTCATTGAGGCTATTTTTTGAGGCTATTTTTAAAGTCTGGTTTCTACAGAGTTTAGAGTTCTTCCTTACTCTTCTTTGATGCTTAAACGGTTTTTTATCATGAGCCAGCAAATAAATCCCTAGTCTTATCAGGAAACATTGATTTTTTTGTACTCTTGCTTTACCTGAACTTATGACTCCTGGTGGTTTTGTTTGTCCTCAAATCCAGCTGTGCCGCCAGTGCTCCATAAAATCTTTCATACAGCATTGCAATTAAGTCATTCAAACATGTAGGAGTTTATTTACAGAATTAGAAGTGTTAATTCTGCTTAAGTTTTAGGTCCTTTCCAACTCCATCAGTCCGTGATTCTGCTAAAAATGAGATACTCAGCTTGCTGAGTTTAAATGGCACTCAAAAACTCCTAGCAATAGGTTGGAAATTATGGTCTAATAATCCTAGAATACCAAGAAGAGGCTATAGGACTTCACAAACATTTTATTTAAATATTGCTTTTAAACCATTTAACCATTCATTTCAGTCAGTTCAGTTCAGTTGCTCAGTAGTGTCTGACTCTGCAACCCCATGGACTGCAGCACTCCAGGCCTCCCTGTCCATCACCAACTCCCGGAGTCAACTCAAACACATGTCCATTGAATTGGTGATGCCATCCAACCATCTCATTCTCTGTTGTCCCCCTTTCCTCCTGCCCTCAGTCTTTCCCAGCATCAGGGTCTTTTCAAATGAGTCAGTACTTTGCATCAGGTGGCCAAAGTATTGGAGTTTCAGATGACATCACGCTTATGGCAGAAAATGAAGAACCAAAGAGCCTCTTGATAAAAGTAAAGGAGAGAGTGAAAAAGTTGGCTTAAAAGCTCAACATCAGAAAACTAAGATCATGGTATCTAATCCCATCACTTCAGGGCACATAGATGGGGAAACAGGGGAAACAGTGGCTGACTTTATTTTTGTGGGCTCCAAAATCACTGCAGATGGTGACTGCAGCCATGAAATTAAAAGACGCTTACTCCTTGGAAGGAAAGTTATGACCAACTTAGACTGCATATTAAAAAGCAGAGACATTACTTTGNTGAAATTAAAAGATGCTTACTCCTTGAAAAGAAAGTTATGACAAACCTAGATTGCATATTGAAAAGCAGAGACATTACTTTGCCAATAAAGGTCCATCTAGTCAAGGTTATGTTTTTTCCAGTAGTCATGAGAGTTGGACTATAAAGAAAGCTTAGTGCCAAAGAATTGATGCTTTTGAACTCTGGTGTTGGAAAAGACTCTTGAGAATACCTTGGATTGCAAGGAGATCCAACCAGTCCATTCTAAAGGAGATCAGTCCTGGGTGTTTTTTGGAAGGAATGATGCTAAAGCTGAAACTCAGTACTTTGGCCACCTCATGCAAAGAGTTGACTCATTTGAAAAAGTCCTGATGCTGGGAGGGATTGGAGGCAGGAGAAGAAGGGGATGACAGAGAATAAGATGGCTGGATGGCATCACCGACTCAATAGACATGAATTTGAGTGAACTCCAGAAGTTGGTGATGGACAAGGAGGCCTGGCGTGCTGCAATTCAAGGGGTCGCAAAGAGTAGGACACGACTGAGTGACTTTAATGACTGATTATCTTTCACTTAGTAACATTGCTGAAAAGATTTTACTATAGAATACAGAAGGCTGGAGAACAGAGGGACAATTAGATGACAACAGTACGGCAAAAAGTACTCTGCGGAAAAGCAGGGAAAAAAATAGAATTGAGAAAGATAGAAATCCCAGGAAAACTGGTTCACTTCTCTCTACCTCCCCTCTTTAACTAAGGGCCATTGGTTTGCAAGGAGCCTGTTAAGTGTCTATGGACTTGATAAGGTCCAAAGGGTTTCTAAAGGCAGGAAAGTCTCAAGATTACCTTGCAGCAGCTTCCTGGAATCCACTTGACATAGCTACTGCTCACTTCTGCCTTGCATATATATCCCTGTCCACAGCCCAGTGCAATAGAATCTTCATTTTTGATTATGAGTGGGCATGGGACAAAGTTCAAGACAATTATGGTCATTAATACTATATAGTCAAGCCAAGTAGAGCCAATCAAGTCCTTTCCCAGGAGCTTTACTATCATAAGGAATTGATAGAAAAATTTTCTTTCCTTTGGCTAGCTGTATGGAAATGACTTGAGAGCTGTTCTTTTCTGCTGTGATGATTATCTATTCAGTAAGAGAAACAAAGCCCAACTGTGGAGAAACAGAAAAACAACATTTAAACAGAAAGAGAGGAACAATGATAAAACACAAGTCCTATGAATAGATTCCAGACTCTCAAGTTCCCAACTTCTTCAGGTCCATTTAGTTTCCCATCTGATGTGTCAATAAATAGATACACAAGCTAGGAGGTATTAACTGTGCCAAGATTTAACTGTTCATAGTGTTGAAGTAGAAATCACAATTACAAGAAAGTTTAAGAAAGATTGAATATTTTGGTATTATAAAACACAGAAGGTAAAAATAAGCTTGTATATAACAAGCAAGAAGGGACATATAAAAATGGTCAAGTATCATTCTTCTTCATCTGTCCCTGATGTCTCATAGTATATTCATCATGTGAATATTCAGGTTTAACATTACCAAGTCAGTGCAAGTAAACTGATAGTTTAACATTCTACTTACATTCTACATGGTTACATTTATAGCACTAACCATCCTTTACAAAAATATATTGTGCATTGGTAATGGCTCTGCTTGGAAAATTTCTTTTTAATCTTAGTGTAAAAAAGAGCTTTTGTTTATAGCCACATGCAAAATCTAAAAATATTCTTTTACATTTTGATTTAGAAAATACAAGAGACCAAGAAGTACAAATTATTGCTAAGAACAACTGTGAAGGATTCAGCAAAGAGATTGTCATCAGCCATTATGGAAGAATAGATGAGTGTACAAGGAAAACAATGACCGCACATCTACCTAATTATTACAATATGTATGTTAGTAATTCCTTTTGATTCCATCCTTGTGATTAAGGCAATTAGAGAGATCCACATCTAAGTTGTACATGATACAATGAGGACATTTAAACCCTGAAGAAATGGTTTTAAACTACTTTTAAATGTTAGGATTTTAGAGTATTTTGCAAAATCTGCAATTTTATTACTGCATTGTTTGATTTACCCCATGGAAGCAGACACACTATCCTTTCCCAATAAGAAACTACTAAAATTAGCTAAGGGGCAATAAATTGCCACATTAAAGACAGTATCATTGCAGAAACAAATCCCCAGGATATTATCTATTATTTTTCCTTTTAACACAGATCTACTGTTCTGCAGGCTACAGTGCTTGGAGCCATTTACACTCTACAATTGTTCTAATTATATCTATCAAATGTGATGCATGTTTAATTGCATTTTAATAGGATAATAGCTCCTTCTTTAGCAGCAAGTTTAACAAGAGAGTAATTTATTGCTGATAAAATATGGGGTCTTCAGTTTTTTCTACTAAATAAGAATTGGAAATGTGTTTGAAAACTGATGTCTTGGGTGAAGTTCCTCTTCTGAAAGCAAATCCCTATAAATCAAAGTGGGTGATTATTTTGCCTATGTAATGAATGGATTGAGAACAGATATTAAAATGTTTAATAGCCTTGCCTATGAAAAATGTTGAAAAGAGTGCTGCCTAAAATTTTATTCAAATTAATTAGATATTGGGTGCAAATTTTCATAATAAGATTGTAATAACAGGTACATTTGCTGCTTGAGGGAAGTATAAGCCAACAACAAATTTTGTGAAAGCATGAACAAACTAGCTGACCAATGTTGTAGTGTTCATCAAAACACCAAAACACTGACATGTAAAGAAAGTGAAGAATTTTTAAGCAGAAATTTCAAGGCAATTTAATCCATTATCATTTTAGGTTCTAGACATTCTCCTAAGAATATATTAGAAGCTTTTAAACTATATTAATGCAGAATGGTACTTTATATGCCTAAGACAATCACAATCTTTTTTTTTGTGTTGTTACTATGATAGCAAAAGCTTATCTATCTCTAGTCAGTTGGTATGCATTTTACAGTAGTGATAGAACAATGGGTAGGGATTAATCATCACATTGTCAGAACAGTCCCCTAAATAGTCCCTTAAATAGTAGTAATTTGAGGTANTTTGTTGTTGTTACTATGATAGCAAAAGCTTATCTATCTTTAGTCAGTTGGTATGCATTTTACAGTAGTGATAGAAAAATGGGTAGGGGTTAATCATTACATTGTCAGAACAGTCCCCTAAATAGTCCCTTAAATAGTAGTAATTTGAGGTATCTTTGAAAAAGAAGATACTACAGGAGTCAAGAGGAAGTAGGGCTTTGATAACAGTGTGCTTTTATCATTAATACATATGTATGCATTCTTTAACATAAATTAAACAAGATAGTCAAGGCTATGATGTTTCCAGTAGTCATAATGGATATAGGAATAGGACCATAAAGAAGGCTCAGCACTGAAGAATTGATGCTTTCACACTGCAGTGCTGGAGAAGACTCAGGAGAGTTCCTTGGACTGCAAGGAGATCAAAGCAGTCAATCCTAAAGGAAATCAACCCTGAGTATTCATTAGAAGAACTGTGGCTGAAGTTGAAGCTCCAATACATTGATCACCTGATATGAAAAGCTGACTTACTGGAAAAAACCCTGATGCTAGGAAAGACTGAGGGCAAGAGAAGAAGGAGGTGAAAGTGAATGAGGTGGTTGGATGGCATTACTAACTCATTTGATTATTATTGACTATGCCAAGTCCTTTGACTGTGTGGATCAAGACAAACTGTGAAAAATTCTTAAAGAGATGGGAATACCAGACCACCTGATCTGCTTCTTGAGAAATGTGTATGCAGGTCAAGAAACAACACTTAGAACTGGACATGGAACCACAGACTGGTTCTAAATCAGTAAAGGAGTACATCAAGGCTGTATATTGTCACCCTGCTTATTTAACTAATATGCAGACTACATCATAAGAAATGCTGGGCTGGAGAAAGAACAAGCTGGAATCAAGATTACTGTGAGAAATATCAATAACCTCAGATAAGCAGATGACATCACCCTTATGGCAGAAAGTGAAGAAGAACCAAAGAGCCTCTTGATGACAGTGAAAGAGGAGAGTGAAAAAGCTGGCTTAAAACTCAACATTCAGAAAACAAAGATCATGGCATCTGATCCCATCACTTCATGGCAAATAGATGGAGAAACAGTGGAAACAGTGACAGGCTTTATTTGGGGGGGGCTCCAAAATCACTACAGATGGTGATTGCAGCCATGAAATTAAAAGACATTTCCTCCTTGGAAGAAAAGCTATGGCCAATCTAGACAGCTTATTAAAAAGCAGAGACATTACTTTGCCAACAAAGTTCCAATCAAAGCTATAGTTTTTCCAGTAGTCATGTATAGATGTGAGAGTTGGAGTATAAAGAAAGTTGTGCGCCAAAGAATTGATGCTTTTGAACTGTGGTGTTGGAGAAGACTCTTGAGAGTCCCTTGGACTGCAAGGAGATAAAACCAGCCAATCCTAAAGGAAATCAGTCCTGAATATTCATTGGAAGGACTGATGTTGAAGCTGAAGCTCCACTATTTTGCCACCTGGTGGAAAGAGCTGTCATTACAAAAGAGCTGGATGCTGGGAAGATCGAAGGCAGGAGAAGGTGACAACAGAGGATGAGATGATTGGATGGCATCATCGACTCAATGGACATGAGTTTGAGGAAACTCTGGGAGTTGGTGATGGATAGGGAGGCCTGGTGTGCTGCAGTCCATGGGGTCGCAAAGGGTCAGACACGACTGAGCAACTAAACTGAACTAAACTGAACTGACTTAATAGACGTGAGTTTGTGCAACTCTGGGAGATAGTGAAGCACAGGGAAGCCTGGTGTGCTGCAGTCCATGGGGTTGCAACATGACTTAGTGACTGAACAATAACTACAACAATTAGGTATTATTATTTTCACCCTTTCAAATTTCCCAACAATGGAAATTGATTAAAATTAACAGATATGGCAACCCACTCCAGTACTCTAGCCTGGAAAATCCCATGGACAGGGGAGCCTGGTAGGCTGCAGTCTATGGGGTCACTAAGAGTCGGACACAACTGAGTGACTTCATTTTCGCTTTTCACTTTCCTGCATTGGAGAAGGACATGGCAGCCCACTCCACTGTTCTTGCCTGGAGAATCCCAGGGATGGGGGAGCTTGGTAAGCTGCCATCTCTGGGGTTGCATGGAGTCAGACACGACTGAAGTGATTTAGCAGCAGCAGCAGCAGCAGCAACATATATTAGAAGAGTTGATGAAGTAAACTTTGAAAATTTCAGTTGAATCACAAATTATTACATGTGTTTGGTACTAACATCCTGTCTCTCATACTATTTATTCCATGAAATATATAAAGCTACTTCAAAAAATATCTCATTATTACTTATCCACCTTCTGTGCTTAATTGTATAAAGAAGTAAAAAAGTAGGAAATTCAATTATGAAAACAAGAGTCATTATGTGATGTGCAGGTGCTGGTAAAATAAAAAAAATACAGTACATTCTTTTAAAAAAATATCAATTAGGATATTCAAGACTACATTGTCTAGTACCCTAGATCATAAAGCTAAGGATCAGTATTTCTCTGTTCAGATTTTGATCAAAAGCATGATAATAGGTTCTGTATGTATGAATGTTGCCTACATCATTGTACTTTGAATTTCGACATGATTTTGAAGCCTGCAAAGCATAAGTACTTGACATTAATTTTCTCTCACACATTCTATATATAAAGCATGGCATGAACTAATGTCTATAACCTCCTGTAGCAAGAGTGTAAATCAAAGAGTTACGTGGTAGAAAGCAAAGGGAAAAGAATGACCTGTGCTCTTAATTAGGCCAAATAGTTCTTGCAGAGAAAGAATATATACATAAAACATAACTCTACAAGAGAGCTTATGAAAATGTCAATTGAATTTAGATCTACTTTTAAGCACTACAGGAAACAGATTTCTAGCCAACTTTTACATAGAATACTGAAAATGTTCCCTATATTACCATTTACCTTCAAGTGTTTATGAATTTGTTACACACCCAGCATTTCCAGTGAAACCTATTTTTTCCCATCTGGTTCATCAAAACATTCAGAGCTAACATCTTCTAAGGAGGTTTGCATGACAGGTTATACGTACGCATGGCATTTTAAGCTGTGATCTCTATGTTTCTGTCTCTGGCTCTGTCAATTATAAGTTGCATGATTTTGAATACATTACTCAATACCTATGAGACTAGCTATCCACACTTGTAAGATGTGGATTATAATGTTGTCTTAAAATGAATGTTGAATTGAATGAATTTAATGTTGTATTAAAATGAATGTTGTTTTATTAAAAGAAGTAAAACTTTTAGTTATTAGCGCAACCCCTGGCTCACAGTAAGTGCTTGGGCATTGATTGGTTGTTGCTGGTAATGGTCCTACAGGCAGCTCTATACAAGCTTTTGTTTAAGTTTAATCTGGGAACAGCACACACTGAACACCTTCATTGAAACTATGGACTTTCTTGGACAGAACTACTGTTGTCTAATTGCTGCCTGCACTTGGAAGCTGATATGGCTTGATGAGGGAAAGTAATGACAACCAAACACTCCTGATATTCAATGTTTGTGTGTCCCCCCCCCCCCCCCCC
>SJYW01051066.1:0-23361 GCA_006410735.1 Raphicerus campestris | reverse complement strand
ATTTAAAAGTATTGAAAGGGAAAAATCTATAATCAAGATTACTGTACCCAGCAAGGATCTCATTCAAAATTGATGGAGAAATAAAAAGTTTTTCAGACAAACAAAAGTTAAGAGAATCCAGTACCACCAAACCAGCTTTATGACAAATGTTAAAGGGACTTATATATTCAGGAAATATGATTGAATAAAGAAGATCAACAAAATCAACCCCAAATAATTAAGAAAATGGCAATAGGAACATACATAACAAAAATTACTTTAAATGTAAGTGGATTATATGCTTCAACCAAAAGACACAGACTGGCTGAATTGATACAAAAATAAGACTCATCTATATGTTGTCTACAAGAAACCCACTTCAAATCCAAAGACACATATAGACAGAAAGTGAGAGGATGGAAAAATATATTCCATGTAAATGGGAAGCAAAAGAAAGCTGGAGTAGCAATCCTCTTATCAGACAAAACAGACCTTAAAAAATATTTCAAGAGATAATGAAAGACACTACATAATGAACAAGGGTAATCCCTTGTAATCCAAGGGAAGACATAACAATTGTAAATATCTACACACTCAACATAGGAACACCCCAATACAGAAGACAAAAACTAACAGACATAATAGGAGAAACTGAGAGTAACACAATAATAGTAGGAGACTTTAACACCCCAGTCACATCAGGAAAAATGACTTACATTTTATTCAATAAGATATTTTCATCTTATAATTATTTGCTTTGATAAATTGTATCATTTATTTCTGGTATTCAAGGAAATATTGAGGACTGGTGAGTAAGAAATGGCTTATTTTCTCCAACATTATGTTAATGTTAAGTATTACTTTCAATGAGTCTCATTATTAAATACTATGAAATCCTAAAGCATCATAAAGTACATAATTCTAGGTATTAAAAAGGTTGCCACACTGCTGCTCCTTTGATAATCTACATCTTTCTGAAAAAATGCTTAGCAATGAGTCATGATTCCATTCCTAGAAGGTCATTACTTGCCTCCCCCCTTGCTTTGCAGTGAGAATTCTGGCTTTAACAGCATCACACATATACTCATTTGCTCAGTCTTATAAGATTCATAAGTAGTTTCAGAATTACTCTGCACATACAGCTACAAAAGCAAAGCTACTGGACTTTCATTTCCACCTAGGATAACAAAGCTTTTAAGAACATTGCTTTCCCCAAAACAATGAAAAAATCCGGATACATTAAAAATAATAACTTCATTGAATCCGTTGTGAAGCTGAGAGTCCAAAGCAACCAAGTAATACAAATTTCAAAGAGGAAAAAGTACAAAACAGTAAGGGTGCATAAACTTTATCAACAATTGTAAAGCACTGGCAGAAGAGGTACAATTCACTATTACTAGATGAGAAGTCAGCAAAATTTCACTGAGAGGCCAAATATATGGATAGCATGGCATTTTGCAATAGCTGAGGGCTACATACCCAAATGGTTCTATTCTTAAAGCATTTTCATACACATCTCTACTTGAATACTTACAGAAAATACTGGAGGCAGGAGAAAAGACTGAAAAAAGCCCCTATCTATTGAAAATAGCAAGTATACAGAGTATGATCTGTGGTTGTGGGGACACAGCACATATCAAGACTCGTTTCCTCATACTTTTATTGGAGCCTTAAATGACACAAAGAAAGATAGCATAGCTGTTACCCATGTAAAGGCAAAGACAATTTTGGGTTAGGGGAAAGGTAGGAAAAATAATGCTTCTTCTTCCTGAAGGAAAAGTAGAAAGGCATCTTAGACTCGAGATACTCTATGGCTACCAATTATGGATCTTTTTCTACTGAGAGAGTTTAAGAGAATTCATATTCAAGATCAACTAAAAATATAGAGGAAAGTTTGGTTATCATTCAAAGGATCAAAAATGCTGAGAATCTGCCCATACTTTTGGCTCAGGTGCAAAGTCACCTTCAAAAAGCTGAGCCAGAACCACACCTCTTGCTCCTGATATGGACACCTCTCACCCCTGACATGACTCTAATAAAGAAGTCTACAATTCTAATGTTAGAAATAGAAGAGCCTCTTGATGAGGGTGAAGAAGGTGAGTGAAAAAGTGAGCTTAAAACTCAATATTAAAAAAAAAAAAAACTACAAAGAAACAGATTATGAGCTTCCCTGGTGGCTCAGATGATAACAAGTCTGCCTGCAAGGAAGGGGACCTGGGTTCAATCCCTGGGTCAGGAAGATCCCCTGGAGAAGGAACTGGAAACCCACTCCAGTATTCTTACCTAGAGAATTCCATGGACAGAGGGGCCTGGAGGGCTATAGTCCACGGAGTTGCAAAGAGTCAGATAAAACTGAGTGATTTTACTCACTCACTCAAGATCATGGCATGCTTCGTGGTAATTAGAAAGAGAAAAGGTGGAATCAGTAACAGATTTCCTCTTCCTGTACTCTAAAATCACTGTGGATGGTGATTGCAGCTATGAAATTAGAAGACAATTGCTTCTTGGCAGGAAAGCTATGACAAAGGTCCATATAGTCAAGGCTGCAGTCTTTTCACTAGTCATGTATGTATGTGAAAGCTGGGCTATAAAGAAGGCAGAGCATCAAAGAACTGATGCTTTCAAACTTCGATGCTGGAGAAGAATCTTGAAAATCCCTTAGACAGCAAGGAGATCAAACCAGTCAATCTCAAAGGACATCTACCCTGAATATTCTTTGGAAGGACTGTTGCTGAAGCCGAAGCTCCAATACTTTGACCACCTGATGGGAACAGCTGACTCATTAGAAATGACCCTAATGCTGGGAAGGATTGAAGGCAGGAGGAGAAGAGGGTGACAGAGAATGAGATGATTGGATGGCATCACTGATTCAAAGGAGATGAACTTGGGTAAACTCCAGAAGATGGTGAGGGACAGGGAAGCCTGGAGTGCTGCAGTCCACGAGGACTGGGAGAGTCCAATATGACTTGGAGACTGAGAAACAACAAGGAGAACAAGGAGGAGAAGGAGCAGGGGAGGGCTCACCTCTGAAGTGCCCATAGACAACGCTGGCTAAATGTTAATGTTAGAAGAACTAAACCTGAGAGGAGCTCTCAAACACCAAAATCCTTACTGTACACATGTAAGGAGACGGAAGCTTGCCACGAGGAATCTGATGATTGGGTTTACTGATATTAACCATAACCATAGTAAAGTGAAAGTGAAGTCACTCTGTCGTGTCTGACTCTTTGTGAACCCATGGGCTGTAGCTTACCAGGCTCCTCTGTCCATGGGATTTTCCAGGCAATAGAACTGGAGTGGATTGCCATTTCCTTCTCCAGGGGATCTTCCCAACCCAGGGATCAAACCCAGGTCTCCTGCATTGTAGACAGATGCTTTACCATCTGAGCCTCCAGGTTAGTTTAGTCAGAGTAAAAAGAAAACCTAAATAGACTTCATTCATTGTAAATGTGTAAATCCCACTTTAATGTTCTGAGAGAAAAGGCATGCTAATTTCAAGATGCAGATACTATTTACCTCAGAATTTAGTTTTACACATAATGTTCAGCACTTAATTAAAATAGCATAATTTTTGTGAGATCAATAACAAAATCAGGAGAAAATTATCCAACAAATTGTGAAGAAACAAAGGAATCAAAAGAACCTGATTCAGAGTTGAACTGTAACACACTATCAGATAATGATGTTAAAATACTATCATGTATAAAATACATAATCACTGAGAAGCTGCTGTATAGCACAGGGAGCTGAGTTCAGTAATTCATGATGACCTAGAGGGGTAGGATTGGAGGAGGGGTTGGAGGGGATGTATGTATACAGGTAGGTGATTCACTTTGTTTTTTATAGCAGAAACTAATCAAACAGTGTAAAGCAATTATACTTCAATTTTTAAGAGCTATATTTATTATGTAAAGCGATCTAATTAGGAAAAGATGTGGGCATGAATGAATAGATGCTTACTATTAATAGAGAAACACNCTTTGTTTTTTATAGCAGAAACTAATCAAACAGTGTAAAGCAATTATACTTCAATTTTTAAGAGCTATATTTATTATGTAAAGCGATCTAATTAGGAAAAGATGTGGGCATGAATGAATAGATGCTTACTATTAACAGAGAAACACAAAGAATAAGAATCAAATAAAATGGAATGGGAGGGTGGGGAGACTCCAATATTAGAAAATGAGAGTCTTGTGACTGGATTAGTAGTAGACTTGAAATGGCCCCTGGAATTCTCCATTACGGTCTCAGGATCACTGCACTTCTTTCATGGTGGTTCAAAAGAAGAGTGTCTTATGAATCTTTGATTTAACTGTAGAATCAGTACCTAGTCTTCACTATATTCTATTAACCTAATGAGGATCTAACAAGTCACTAAATTCACACCAGGTTCTAGAAGATGGAAAATGAACTCTTAATTGTTACCTCAATGGGAAGAGTAGCAAGAATATTTATTTTATTGTTTTAATCTCTCATTATATATCCCCCATTCTCCTAATCCACATTCATTGCTAAAACTAATCATGGGCATTATCAATTGAAAGTATCCAAATATAAGTAGCTTTAGAGATGAAATGACTGTAAATTTTATAAACAGATAGAAAAAGCAAGTTAAAGGAAACACCATTTCTATTGTTCTTTTTTATTTCTAATATATACTCTAATGGATGATAGTATACCAGGCCAAGGGCCTGTTTTACTTACCATTTAACTAAAATTTTTAACTTCTTTTCTGATATTTAACTCCAAGTTATTTATGATCCATTATAATTATTTGAATAATTTATTATTTTAGAATATAAGGTTATTAATATTAAAAACATGTTTTAATTTTTTTAATATTATACAAGGCTTTTCACATTTAACCTTATTATAATCTCCATCATGCTACAACAAAAGATGAAATGAAAGCAAATTCAAACAACAAATCATTTCATTTTTTTGTGGCAAACCTCATCTAACTGACTTTATTCCTCCTAGATTTAATGAATTATTTGAGCAGATTGATTCTGTTGGTTGGCCTTGTTGGGATGAAATGTTAAGGGAAACATTTGAGTTTTAAACAGTTGGAGCAGTTATATTAGAATCTTTCAGATAAGCCTATCTATGGCACTTTATGCTTTTATATTTAAACTCTCTTCTTTCATTGGCAATAAACCCAGAAATGTTGAGAAGACAGAATGTGAGCCTATAAGCCAAATGTTGACATGAATGACATTTTTACTCTGATTCTATTTTTATAACTTAAATGGTTTCTCCCAAAAGTCATGAAAAAGCATTGTGATTCATATTTATGACTGATTCTGAATCTATAAAAATGAAATAACTTTGCCATTTTGTGTAGATTTAGAAATGAAAAAAATTTTGAGTAATTTTAAAAATTATGATGTATAGAATATTGTGTTTGTTGCTGAAAATGTATTCTAATTTGACCAAGAATTCAAAAGCAGAGATATTACTTTGCCAAAAAAGGTCCGTCTAGTCAAGGCTATGGTTTTTCCAGTAGTCATGTATGGATGTGAGAGTTGGACTGTGAAGAAGGCTGAGCAGCAAAGAATTGATGCTTCTGAACTGTGGTGTTGGAGAAGACACTTGAGAGTCCCTTGGACTGCAAGGAGATCCAACCAGTCCATTCTAAACGAAATCAGTCTTGGGTGTTCTTTGGAAGGAATGATGCTAAAGCTGAAACACCAGTATTTTGGCCACCTCATGCGAAGAGTTGACTCATTGGAAAAGACTCTGATGCTGGGAGGGATTGGGGCAGGAGGAGAAGGGGACAATAGAAGATGAGATGGCTGGATGGACTCACTGACTCAATGGACATGAGTTTGAGTGAACTCCAGGAGTTGAAGATGGATAGGGAGGCCATGTGTGCTGCAGTTCATGGGGTTGCAAAGAGTCAGACACAACTGAGTGACTGAACTGAAGAATAAAAAAGGAAACCAGATAATTTAATTATTTTGAATATTTTAATCAGAAATGTCATTTAAAGCTGTCAGGTAAAAATATAATTTATTTTTCAAACTTAGAGATATTTATGCTTTAATTTGTGCATTTTTGATAGTGAATACATTGAAAACTGTAAACCTTATTTTTGGTTACTTAGGAAAGCTACAGTCCATAGAGTTGCAAAGAGTTAAACATGGCTGAACACATCATGTTCATCATAACTTGTCATATGAGTAAAATTTAGTTTGTATTGGCTTGCCATACTGCACTTCTGATTAGTAATTATAGAAAACTATACTCAAAAGCCCTAAGATGATGTTCAGTAATATATAATAGCTTTTCCAGTGATGGGATATGGTGTGGCCTATAATTCATGCTGTAGTGTTATTATCTAAAAATGTGTCTAGGAACTTTGATCCAGAAACTATCTTCTAAAATGTATATAAGATGTTTCTAGTTCTCTGTACTGAAACATACTCTGAACCTGTCCACATCTATGTTTTTTGGTCATCATTTGCACTTTTCTATCTTAGTTTATATCAGAATTTTTAACATCAGTTTCTAGAAGACACTCTGAAGAGTCTCTTTATCAGGAAAATCCTATCATCATCAGAAAAGATGATCATCATCACAAGAAAGTCATATTTTTAAGAAAAAAGTTTAATGTTAACAAATGAGTAAATATATCCTATAACTTCAGTTTAAATTATAGCATGTCCAATCTTTGTTAATGTTCCTTTATATTTAAATCAAAGCATTCATTTCACATACAAAATTAGAAATGTTAATTACTAACACATTTAAGAGAAATAAAATGTAATTATTTCTTGCCCTACTGCACAAAGATTTGTTAAAATGAAAAGTCCTGTTAATTTAAAAGCTATTATAAGTTATGATTAGTCTTAATAGTTACCATATTGTTGAGGATAAATTGCTTAAACCTTTAATTAAAAGATGAATCACCATTAAAACTATGTAATTTGGAAAAGAAAGGGTCTTGAGTTCAAACACTTTTCTAATTCAATACTAAATCTGATTAAAATAGTTACAGTACAATACCTTCCCAACACTGGTTTGGAACTAACAGTTTGAGAGATGCTTACCTGATATACTTTTCTCTAGTTTGATACTGAAATGTAACATGTTAAAGATTGTTTTTATATAATAGGCAAAATCACTGACATCCATGAATTCTGATCTTTTAAACTGCCATTTCGAAACCATAATAGAATTCAAACTAGACATATTTCCTAATTCTTGATTTGTTCTTAGTATGCCTTAGTAAACTGTCTTTGGACAGATTGCAACTCAAGAATAAACAATCATACATAGGGAAATTAGCCCCTGAAAAGACCAGCAATTACAAAGTAGTAGCATATTAAAAATAAATGTATGGGCTTCTCTGGTGGTTCAGTGGTTGAAAATTCACCTGCCAATGCAGGGAATGTGGGTTTGATCCCTTATCTGGGAAAATCCACTTGTTGTGGAGGAACTAAACCTGTGTGCCACAACTACTGAGCCTGTGCTCTAGAGCCCACTTGCTGCATTAATTGAAACTCATGTGCCTAGAGCCTGTACTCTGCAACAAGGGAAGTCACTGAAATGAATCTGGAATGGAACTATCTATTCATGCAATTTATAATAACTATATTACACATTTAACCATAAGGGAAATTTTAATTTCTAATATGAGGAAAAGAGTTGTACTTTGTCCTAGTTTGCTTTTTGTTCTCAAGCTCAGTCCATTTTGGTTTAAATCCTAGGAGGAAGGCAGGAAGTAAAACCAAAAACCAGAACACCAGCCAACCAACCAAAGTGAAGTGATGCAAAAGAGTGGTTCTGCGGGCTTCTTTGAGAGATAGGAAGATATATGTAGAAGCTAGATATGGAAATTTCCTGCTGTGGATGAGTAATTTATGAACATATAGTTTTCAGATAATCAATAACCTTTGAGTATAATATCACCCAAAGTTCTTAAAGTAACCTCTTGCTTAGATAAATCAATTAACAGATTACAACATATAAGAGCCTTCTGATAGGAACATTATAAGAAATAAACAATGTAAAAAATAACTTTGAATTTTCAAAAATAAAAGAAATACTATAAAGTGGTACAAGATAGATATAGAAAAGGCAGAGGAACCAGAGATCAAATTGCCAACATCTGGTGGATCGTAGAAAAAGCAAGGGGATTCCAAAAAAAAAAATCTAAGTCTGCTTCACTCACTACACTAAACCTTTGACTGTGTGGATCACAACACACTGTGGAAAATTCTTAAAAAAATGGGAATACCAGACTAACATACTTGTCTCCTGAGAAATCTGTATGCAGGAAAAGAAGCAACAATTAGAACCAGACATGCAACAATGAACAGCTCAAATCTGGGAAAGGAGTATGTCCAAGCTATATACTGTCACTCTGCTTATTTAATTTATATGAAGAGCACATCATGCAAAACGCCAGGCTGGATGACTCATGAACTAGGATCAAAATTGCCAGGAGAGATATCAACAACCTCAGATATGCAGATGTTACCA
Organism: Raphicerus campestris; assembly: GCA_006410735.1. Taxonomy (NCBI): domain Eukaryota; kingdom Metazoa; phylum Chordata; class Mammalia; order Artiodactyla; family Bovidae; genus Raphicerus; species Raphicerus campestris. Next base: position 14,895 of record SJYW01051066.1, on the reverse strand, counting down.
TACTAACAGCAGAAAGTAATGAGGAACTAAAGGGATTCTTGATGAAGGTGAAAGAGGAGAGTGAAAAATCTGGCTTAAAACTCAGCATTCAGAAAACGAAGATCATGGCATCCTGTCACATCACTTCATGGCATATAGATGGGGGAAAAGTGGAAAGAGTGACAACTTTTCCTTTATTGGGCTCCAAAATCACTGGGGATGGTGACTACAGCCATGAAGTTAAAAGACAATTGCTCCTTGGAAGAAAAGATGTGGCAAAGGTAGACAGTGTATTAAAAAGCAGAGACATTACTTTGCCAACAAAGGTCCATATAGTCAAAGCTATGGTGTTTCCAGTAGTCATGTATAGATGTGAGAGTTGGACCATAAATAGTCTCAGTGCCAAAGAAGTGTTTGAACTGTGTGTTTTTGAACTGTGGTGCTGGAGAAGAATCTCGACAGTCCCTTGGACAGCAAGGAGATCAAACCAGTCAATCCTAAAGGAAATCAACCCTGAATAATTATTGCAAAGACTGATACTGAACTTGAAACTCCAATACTTTGGCCACTTGATGTGAAGAGCCAATCCACTGGAAAAGACTATGATGCTGGGAAAGGTTGAGGGCGAGAGGAGAAGAGGGCTAGAGAGGATGAGATGGTTGGATGGCATCACTGACTTGATAACATGAGTTTGTGCAAACTCAGGGAGTTAGTGATGGACAGGGAAGTGTGTTGTGCTGCAGTTCATGGGGTCACAGAGTCAGACATGGCTGAGCAACTGAACAACATCAATACTGAGACAAACTATAAATTGAAACAGATAAATGAGCTTAAAAAGATGGTATTTTCAAGATTTTACACAGTGATACAATATTAACATTATGTAGACTTGAAAAGAGAGATCTATATGTTAAAAATGATTTTAAAATGCAAGGAAAAGAAAGGAAAATGATTTAACACTGCAAAGACAAATAAGTGATTATACAAATAATAAAAAAATAGTAGAGTTATATACAGACATATTGATAATTTTATGAAATATTAATGCTGCAAACAGTTCAAATAAAATGTAGAGATTGATACAATTGAACTAAATGAGCATGAAAATACATCATATCAAAGCCTCTTGTGAAGCTAAAACAAGGCTTAAATGGAAATATTTAGCTTTAAAAGCTAAGCATATTAAATGAGGATATATAAAATTGATGTCTTAAGTTCTACCTTACAAAAATATGAAAAATTTAGCCAAGTAAACACAAACACATTTAAAAATAGATTGGGGGCAGGAGGAGAAGGGGACGACCGAGGATGAGACGGCTGGATGGCATCATGGACTGGATGGACATGAGTCTGAATGAACTCCGGGAGATGGTGATGAACAGGGAGGCCTGGCGTGCTGCGATTCATGGGATCGCAAAGAGTCGGACACGACTGAGCGACTGAACTGAACTGAACTGAATGCAAGCTTCATTTAATATGTAAAATGCAACAGTTCAGTTCAGTTACTCAGTAGTGTACGACTCTTTGAAATATTAAAATGCAACAGTAAACATTAACATATTAGTTGAATAAATGTGCAAAATCATGTGAGCATTTTAAAAGATGTAAAAAAGTGAAAAGCATCTTATAATTGCAAGACATGATTTCTACATTGAATGTACACATTTGTTGCATATAGCTATGTATAAAATTAGATCTACCCTAAAACAGAGGCTAAAACAACAGATTATTCGCTTTAAGCAGAAATTCTAGAGAAAATACAGTGTTTCAAAAATCAGAATGACTTTGGGCTTTCTGAATAGAATATTGAAGGTAAAACAATGGAGTAGTGAAAGTAAAACATAACAGAAAGACAATGGAATAATAGCACTATATTTCTGCAGGAAAAAATTTAATCTAGAATTTTAAATCCAGATTTAGAGTAGAGTAAATATATTTTCAGACATGTAAAGTCTATAAATATTTGTATACTGTTATCTATGAAAAAGAGTAGATAATATCCATGAAATGGATAATATCCATGAAAAAGAGTGGACTGTGGATAATATCCACCCACAAATGAAAGAGTATATCAGGACAGAGAAAAATATGAAATATAGAAAATAAATAGAGTATAGGGAAGAATTAGAGGGAACCACCAGTATGAAAGTAAAAAGAGATCCCAGTATGAAACATATGTACCAGGCATAGAAGTTAACCTCTCCAGATTGTATCTGTGTGACAAGATACAGATATTCTGAGGGCTGAGGGCAAACATAATCACTTCTATGTTTGCCAGCCTTTTCAAGAACAAGAACAACAAAAACCTGGAAATTATATTCCATGGAATAAGGAATTAGCTTTTACAAAGGTATAAAATCTAATCTTTTTACTTAAACAAGAAGTAATAGGATTTAGGACTCAGTAAATTTCATAANACAATCCAGAAACATAAAGCTTGAATATCTCAAGTTTCCTGATTCTCAAGAACAGAAACTAGTAGGATGCTTAATTTCTAAGCATTTCTTGCTGAATCCATGTAATAAAGACAAAAGGCCTTGCACTGTTTTTCAGTTTATTTAGAAAACAATACAGAAGTCCCACAGCTTTTAGCCTATCAATATACATTGTCTTACAATGTCAAAACATCTTAGAGAAAGCCAGCCATTCTTCCACAACTTCTCTGAAGTAGACAATTATTACAGACTTTTCTCCACTTTCTCTTCCCTCATGACACTTTCCATTCCTAGATAATTTTACTCAGCACACTTTAAAGCCAATAAACTGATATTAACTTATTTAAAAAGCTTAGAGGTANTGAAGTAAACAATTATTACAGACTTTTCTCCACTTTCTCTTCCCTCATGACACTTTCCATTCCTAGATAATTTTACTCAGCACGCTTTAAAGCCAATAAACTGATATTAACTTATTTAAAAAGCTTAGAGGTGTGAGAGCTTTTTCTCATGTACTCTGTCTACTTTCTGCAGGCTTATATACAACGTTTCATCATGGTTATACATGTCTTTTGGCAGAAACTGTGTCTAATTCATCTTTGTTACGTACCACTATCTAAAATTACAGATTGTTTGTAGGTACACAAAGTACGTAGAGAAAAGTTAATAGATGAGCACATTAATAGATAAAATTAAGTTAAAACAACTTATTTAATTTTCAGTCACTCAAACATTAAAGCCAACTAATTAATTTTATAAGATCTATTATTTGAATTGCTTCATATAGGTCAATCTGAAAATAAAAGTGCTTCTCAAATTGTATGAAAGATCATATAAAAAGCTGTTTTAAAAGAAATATACACACAGCACATTAAAATTTTTGATAATGCCTTACTAAAGGAATTAGTTTTATTTAGCATTTGGGGACAACTACTATATTTTAATTCTTCCAGAAGAAAAGTATTCTATAAGAAAGCATTAGACAATTTGGGGAAATCACAGACTAGCTACTAAACATTATATTTCACTTGATTTATAGAGATAACATAATTAAAACATAGACCTGAATGTCATGCCATTCCAATATCAACTTTACAAAAATTAAGACTGTATCACACTAGCCATACCAAAAAGTACAAAACTGAAGATCAAAAACTGCAGAACTCTACATTTAGCACACATATACGGAAAAACAAACATATCAAAATTCATTTATAATCATTTACTTTCAAAATGATCAGTAGAGAAATTGAACCTTTTATTTTTTTATTCAAAAGTTTTATCTTGATTCCACGATGTTAAGTCGGATGGTCAATATATAAAGAGCAAAACTAATCTGAGATAAGAGTGATACCCCATAATATTGAGGGAAATGAAATGTCCTTGAAAATATCATTGAATTTAAATATTGAATTTAAATATCATGATGTACTAAATAGAAATGGGGAAAAGAAGAGTGGTCTCTATTAGCAATGGTTATTTTTGCTGAACAGTCACATGTTAATTCCACTGAAATTCATATTTTACTGGGAGGGAATTAGAGAACTTCATCATGATATTCTAAAGTGGCTTTATGAATTTAAAAAAGCAAATGCAAAGATGAATTTTATTTATGAGGATGCTGTGAAATGAAAGCAAACTGAAAAAATAAATATATCACAAAATCACACACAGAATGCAAAAGAGAGATGCTTAACATTGGCCATAAGACTTTTCCCATTTATGCTGTCAAACTGTTTTTGGGATTTGAACTTATGAGACTGTTTGCTTTCTGCTGTGAGGTGCAGGCAAACTGCTGGCAAGGCACTATAAATGTTCCTTCTGAAAAATCAACAAAGACAGTCTTTCCCTAGTCTTGCCTGTGCTCATTATCCATGTCCCCAAAACTAAGCCACTTAATACAAATAAAATGTCTTCTCATGTTTAGACCCTTAGAAAGTATACAATAGCTACAGACCAGAAATAATCCCCAGGGAAGAAGTTTTTGCTTGCTGTATAGATTTTTGCCTGAAAAAATAAACATAAAAACTATAATAGTTAATAGAGTGATTCTGATTCTTCTGATATCAAAAAGTGGGTGCTGCACTGTAATCTCTTTATACTAACATTTACTGAGAAGAGCTGAGACTCTGGACTTGGGTCTTTTTCACACCTGAGGACTACCATTTATAAACTATGCACTTCAGAAAATTATTGAATATCTTTAAAATGCAGTCACCTGCCTCATTTGAAAACTCAATCTCATGACAGCTATCAGATACATAGTATTTACTTAAGGAATATCCATGTAAGTGTATGCACAGTACCTACCCTGGAAGGAGTCTTAGGATATGTTAATAATAAGATTCCATTTCTTCCCTTTTAAAATCATTATCAGCAAAATATCGCTTTTTTTTTGTGGAGGTCATCTGCTTCCACAAAATGGTTTATGCTGACACTTATAAACTAACTAGTCTATGTCTGTTAGTTGCTCAGTCGTGTCTGACTCTTTGTGACCCCATGAACTGTAGCCTGCCAGGCTCCCCTGTACATGGAATTTTCCAGGCAAGAATACTGGAGTGGGTTGCCATTCCCTTCGCCAGGGTATCTTCCGGACCCAGGGATCGAACCCGGGTCTCCCGCATTGCGGGCAGTTTCTTTACTACCTGAGTCACCAGGTAGCCATCTCTACAATCATTGTGAATTATTCCATAGAAAGCAAATTTGTTGTTGTTTAGTTGCTAAGTCGTGTACAACTCTTTTGTGACTCTACGAGCTGTAGCCCGCCAGGCTCCTCTGTCATTGGGATTCTTCTTCAGGTAAGAATACTGGAGTGGGTTGCCATTTTCTTCTCTAGGCGATCTTTCTGATCCAGGAATAGAATCCATGTCTCCCGCACTGGCAGGTGGATTTTTTATTGCTGAGCCACAAGGGAAAGCCCTAATAATTCCAAATATATCCACATATTGAAGCAAGCAATATGAAGTTGTTACTGTAATCTTCAGAAGTGTCAGAAGTGGTTAGCAACGTGAATATTATAGGCTCAAAGGGCATATTTTCTCATGACGTTAGCCAGGGTCTTTGGTAATTTTCTGCTACTGTTACAATCACAATACTGATCAGTCAAGGAAAAGGATGATGTTCAGATTAGAAAATCACTAACATAGACCAGTGGAGAAGGAAATGACAATCCACTCCAGTGCTCTTTCCTGGAGAATTCCAGGGACGGGGGAGGCTGGTGGGCTGCTGTCTATGGGGTCGCAGAGTCAGACACGACTGAAGTGACTTAGCAGCAGCAGCAGCATAGATCAGTGTGACCAGGAGGAAAGCAATCTCTAGAAACTTGACACAATAAACCATTTAATTCAATAAAAACAAAGTAGAATTGTTTCATAAGAACTTGGCTTACTCTACAGTCAGATGGTTCTAGAAAAATAAGTGTCCCTTACTGAAATCTAAATTATGAAATATATTCAGCTATTTTTGTCTGCCTAAATTAAAGATACCTGTATAGAATATGAAAACAGAAACCATTAAAATCACAATGGTGCTATGACAGAGGTCCTAATATTTTTTGAGGGGAGCATGGGAAACTTTCTTTTAGGAATATGGATTTAGTGATATTTCTTTCAGAAACATGACTAGGAAAGGGTATATTAATTTTATGAATGTTTATTTCAGGATACATATATATTTAAATGTCAATACATTTGTCTTACATAATGCCTGAATAAAATGATAGGTCTGTTAGTAAAAATTTTTGAGTGAGTTTTGTTATAAGAATGTAGAGAGAAGTAAAGATTCTTAATACACCCTATGCTTCTTATTAATCTTATGACAGTATATCCAAGACATCCCATTCATTTATATATTGTTCATAAAATATTTCAAAGGACAAAAGTGGAAGAAAGACAATAGCACAATTTTCTAACTTACTCTGATGCAATATCAAGTGTATGTGGCATGGAAATATTATTTCATAGCTAGAGAAAGGAACTAAAATTGTCTTCATTTCTAGTCATAGATGCTAAACATAAGAGGATTTTATAAAACTTTTATTTTTATTTTATAAAGCACAGAGTAGCCTTAAAATTGCTTATATTGCTTATGCACACAAAGCCTTGGATAATTTAGGCATGAAAAATCTAATTTTAAGTATATTATAAACGTATACTTTATAAAATATGACTGCTGTATTATTCTTTAAAATCTAGTCTTTAGGATCTGATACCATAGAGATTTGATACCCACAATTTTCAACCCTGAACAGGCTATCGTATGAAACCAGAGATATTTCTAGTCTTTCCTGGTAGATCAACTGGTAGCTCAGCCTGCAATGCAGGAGATTCCGGTTCAATTCCTGGGTCAGGAAGATCCTCTGGAGGAGGGCTTGTTACCCTACTCCAGTATTCTTGCCTGGAGAATCCTCATGGACAGAGAAGCCTGANAGGATCTGATACCATAGAGATTTGATACCCACAATTTTCAACCCTGAACAGGCTATCGTATGAAACCAGAGATATTTCTAGGCTTCCCTGGTAGATCAACTGGTAGCTCAGCCTGCAATGTAGGAGACTCCGGTTCAATTCCTGGGTCAGGAAGATCCTCTGGAGGAGGGCTTGTTAACCCACTCCAGTATTCTTGCCTGGAGAATCCTCATGGACAGAGGAACCTGACAAGCTACAGTCCATGGGGCCACAAAGAGTCGCACACAACTGAGTAAGCACAGCACAGCACAGAGATATTTCTAAATATGTCACATACAAAATTATAATCTCATTAAATATACACTTTGTGACTGAAAGTTTCTTTCAACATTAAAAAATGATTTTGTGTAAGTTGAAATATAATTGAATATTTTTGTGATCATAAATTCATAGTCTAGCTAGAAGTTCAAATACTTATAATGAACTTTATTCTTCTCTTTCTCAAGAACTATCCCACTATTCTGCTGTCTCTACCTTCAAAATACATCTAAAATTTTACTATTCTCATTACTATCATACTGGCCTAAGCCACCAATATCTTTTGGCTGTGTTATTCCCATTTTAACCTGCATTATACTGTTTTGATGAAAGAGCAAACAGTCTTACAAATATTATTGATTTTCAGCCACAAATATTTATTCTGATTTACATTCTATGGATGCTTGGGTTCTCCTAAACTTTCAGGGCCTCGCTTCCCTGGTAGCTCAGCTGGTAAAGAATCCGCCTGTAATGTGGGAGACCTGGGTTTGATACCTGGGTTAGGAAGATGCCCTGGCAAAAGGAATAGCTACCCCTCCAGTATTCTTGCCTGGAAAATTCCACTGACTGTATAGTCCATGGGTTCACAAAGAGTTGGACACGACTGAGTCACTTTCACTTTGCCTTGTTATGATATAGCTGGGAATGGGCTTCACATTCTTTTATTTTAGCATCACGGAAGAAGGAACAGCTACTATCTGTGGCATGCAGACTTCATGGAAGATGAGAGTAGCCTGAAGATAGAATAAGTGGCATTGATTGTCTAACTACACACAAGTGCACTTAAAGCTTGTATTTAAATGTGGCGAAAGTCACATCTGATTATGTTTCATTGACCAAAGGTCTATTGCCAAAGCCACAGTCACTGTAACTGGAAAGTATATATTTCACTTCAGTTTAGTTCAGTTGCTCAGTCGTGTTCGACTCTTTGTGACCCCACGGCCTGGAGCACGCCAAGCCTCTGTGTTCATCACCAACTCCCGGAGTTTATTCAAACTTATGTCCATTGAGTCTGTGATGCCATCCAACCATCTCATCCTCTGTTGTCCCCTTGTCCTCCAGCCTTCAATCTTTTCCAGCATCAGGGTCTTTTCAAATGAGTCAGTTATTCACATCAAGTGGCCAGAGTACTGGAGTTTCAGCTTCAGCATCAGTCCTTCCAATTAACACCCAGGACTGATCTCCTTTAGAACGGACTGGTTGGATCTCCTTGCAGTCCAAGGGATTCTCAAGAGTCTTTGCAACACCACAGTTCAAAAGCATCAATTATTCAGTGCTCAGCTTTCTTTTTAGTCCAACTCTCACATCTATACATGACCACTGGAAAAACCATAGCCTTGACTAGATGGACCTTTGTTGGCAAGTAGTGTCTCTGCTTTTTAATATGCTGTCTAGGCTGGTCATAACTTTCCTTCCAAGGAGCAAATGTCTTTTAATTTCATGGCTGCAGTCACCATCTACAGTAATTTTGGAGCCCCCCAAAATAAAGTCTGTCACTGCTTCCTCTGTTTCCCCATCAATTTGCATGAAGTGCTGTTTACTTACGTTAAGAAATTATAAAAGCCAGTAGTGATTAGATAAATGTGAAAAACATCTTATTTTTTTTTATTTCTCTGAAATTAATAGCACTGCATTTAAATTTATTTTTTGGTCTTTCCTCAAAATATACAAATAATCCTGTTAAAGAAGAGGTCATATTATAACTCTCCTCTGTCTAAAATTGCTCAGTGACCTCTCATCCAACTTTAAGTAAAATACAAAGTTTTTACAATACCCTGCCTATCCTCTGTTTTTCTTACCATGACTTTCTGCAAAGAGCCTAGTTTTGGGGCATGGTTGGTACATCCTATCTCAATGCCACTGAAATTTCCCATATGTTCTCATGGCTTCTTCCCTTACCTCTTTCAAGCATTTATTTAAATATTTGCTTTTCTGTGATGGCTTTGTTCACTATTTTATTTAAAATTTTAACTCTTTCCCAGACTAAGCTCAACCTGCAATTTTATTTCTTCTCAATTAAATATATATGTATTTGGAGTATATGCCCCAAGTCACTTGTTTAGAGAAGGATGGGTACTTACTAATAGTCCTGTCAAGAGTAAGTTCAAGGGGATAGCTCTGGCTCCCCAAGGTAAAACTGGCATATACTTAACAAAAATCTGACTGGATGCCAGGTNTATGTATTTGGAGTATATGCCTCAAGTCACTTGTTTAGAGGAGGATGGGTACTTACTAATAGTCCTGTCAAGAGTAAGTTCAAGGGGATAGCTCTGGCTCCCCAAGGTAAAACTGGCATATACTTAACAAAAATCTGACTGGATGCCAGGTAAAAGCAGATGCTTAAAACTTCATTCAAATCATTTTATGCCCAAAGAGTTTTACTTCTTTATTTACTGCAAGATAATTTTGAACAAATTGAAGATTATAATTAAAATTGAAATTTTCATGAGTGACTTTTAAGTTTTGTTGTTTTCAAAATATGTTTGAGAGTATACAGACTAAATCTGTGGACTTCCCAAGCAGCAGCAGTGGTAAAGAAACCACCTGCCAATGCAGGAGACCTAAGAGATGTGGGTTTGATCCCTGGTTTGGGAAGATCTGGAGGAGGGTATGGCAATCCACTAAAGTATTTTTGTCTGGAGAATCCCATGGACAGAGGAGCCTGGCAGGGTACAGTCCATAGAATCATAAAGAATCAGACATGACTGAAGTGAATTAGCACACATGGAGACTAAATCCATGGCCTAAGCGACTTAATCACGTGATGCTTACTCTAACATAGAGTCAGCAGAACAGAAGGTCCGTTTAGTTCTTATATCAGCCCATGCTTCTACACCACCAGTTTATATGCCCACAAAACTTACACGAACCACATGCCCAGTGAAATCAACTGCTCCTTGGATCTAGCCTCATTCCCCAGGGGGCTGTTAAATGGGAGGAGCAGTGAAGTCAGCTGGACTACTATTACAATGGTGGGAAAAGAGATAGGGAAGATAGAATGAAAGCCTTATCTTAGATGCAAAAACCCAAGTTGGATGCAAGCATTTGACTGTAAAAGTGAATGTGCTGAGATTCATATGAAACTCTTTTAAATAATTGAGTTGGTTTATGTAATTCTAACAATCAAAACTATACATCTTAAATATTAACAAGTCACAATTGAGGCACACTAGGGGTGACAAAGTGTTGATGAGTGATATTCCAAAAATATGTCATCAATACTGACAACTTTATATAGCCCTACCTTTATCTTTGTTTCCATATCCCTTGTCACACTTTCATTTTAAGGAATCAGAGCTTCCAGTTTCACAATTATGACTCATACCTTATCTCTCAGATATGGTCTCTCGAAACATTTTAGTATCAAGGTTTTTTTGAGTCTCAACTTTAATTTTTATGAACATATGGATAAAATCTATTTATTCACCACTTTTACTCCAAGCATCTAGCAGCAGATACTAAACAACTATGAAATAAATGACAAATTAAAAAACACACACACACACANAGACTAAGCTCAACCTGCAATTTTATTTCTTCTCAATTAAATATATATGTATTTGGAGTATATGCCTCAAGTCACTTGTTTAGAGGAGGATGGGTACTTACTAATAGTCCTGTCAAGAGTAAGTTCAAGGGGATAGCTCTGGCTCCCCAAGGTAAAACTGGCATATACTTAACAAAAATCTGACTGGATGCCAGGTAAAAGCAGATGCTTAAAACTTCATTCAAATCATTTTATGCCCAAAGAGTTTTACTTCTTTATTTACTGCAAGATAATTTTGAACAAATTGAAGATTATAATTAAAATTGAAATTTTCATGAGTGACTTTTAAGTTTTGTTGTTTTCAAAATATGTTTGAGAGTATACAGACTAAATCTGTGGACTTCCCAAGCAGCAGCAGTGGTAAAGAAACCACCTGCCAATGCAGGAGACCTAAGAGATGTGGGTTTGATCCCTGGTTTGGGAAGATCTGGAGGAGGGTATGGCAATCCACTAAAGTATTTTTGTCTGGAGAATCCCATGGACAGAGGAGCCTGGCAGGGTACAGTCCATAGAATCATAAAGAATCGGACATGACTGAAGTGAATTAGCACACATGGAGACTAAATCCATTGCCTAAGCGACTTAATCACGTGATGCTTACTCTAACATAGAGTCAGCAGAACAGAAGGTCCGTTTAGTTCTTATATCAGCCCATGCTTCTACACCACCAGTTTATATGCCCACAAAACTTACACGAACCACATGCCCAGTGAAATCAACTGCTCCTTGGATCTAGCCTCATTCCCCAGGGGGCTGTTAAATGGGAGGAGCAGTGAAGTCAGCTGGACTACTATTACAATGGTGGGAAAAGAGATAGGGAAGATAGAATGAAAGCCTTATCTTAGATGCAAAAACCCAAGTTGGATGCAAGCATTTGACTGTAAAAGTGAATGTGCTGAGATTCATATGAAACTCTTTTAAATAATTGAGTTGGTTTATGTAATTCTAACAATCAAAACTATACATCTTAAATATTAACAAGTCACAATTGAGGCACACTAGGGGTGACAAAGTGTTGATGAGTGATATTCCAAAAATATGTCATCAATACTGACAACTTTATATAGCCCTACCTTTATCTTTGTTTCCATATCCCTTGTCACACTTTCATTTTAAGGAATCAGAGCTTCCAGTTTCACAATTATGACTCATACCTTATCTCTCAGATATGGTCTCTCGAAACATTTTAGTATCAAGGTTTTTTTGAGTCTCAACTTTAATTTTTATGAACATATGGATAAAATCTATTTATTCACCACTTTTACTCCAAGCATCTAGCAGCAGATACTAAACAACTATGAAATAAATGACAAATTAAAAAACACACACACACACAAATAACCAAGAAAAACCAGACAGTGCAACAGCTAAACTCAGTGGTCAAAGAATAGCTTTACCAGTAACCCAATAACTCCAATTCAGAGCTCACCAGTTAAACTATATACTACAACACAGTGTTACTTCAAAGTATGAACTAAAGACCCTTAATTCCTTAAATTAATGATAGGTATAACAAAATAAAAAGTGTTCCATGGTCAAAATGCTTAGAAGACACTGAATCAAATTTAATAAAATAGGGGAAGAAACAACAAATGAATGAAAGGATATAGAAAGGAAAATGAACTTTCCCTAGGCTTTATTCCTGCTTCTGCTGCTGCTAAGTCGATTTAGTAGTGTCCGATTCTGTGCGACCCCATAGACGGCAGCCCACCAGGCTCCCCTGTCCCTGGGATTCTCCAGGCAAGAGCACTGGAGTGGGTTTCCATTTCCTTTTCCAATGCATGAAAGTGAAAAGTGAAAGTGAAGTTNTTGATTCAGTTGTGTCTGATTCTGTGCGACCCCATAGACGGCAGCCCACCAGGCTCCCCTGTCCCTGGGATTCTCCAAGCAAGAGCACTGGAGTGGGTTTCCATTTCCTTTTCCAATGCATGCAAGTGAAAAGTGAAAGTGAAGTTGCTCAGTCGTGTCCGACTCTTAGTGACCCCATGAACTGCAGCGTACCAGACTCCTCCATCCATGGGATTTTCCAGGCAAGAGTACTGGAGTGGGGTGCCATTGCCTTCTCCAAGGTTTTATTCCTAGGGACCTGCTAATGAAATTGATTAAAATAATCCCAGACAGCNTCCATTTCCTTTTCCAATGCATGAAAGTGAAAAGTGAAAGTGAAGTTGCTCAGTCGTGTCCGATTCTTAGTGACCCCATGAACTGCAGCCTACCAGACTCCTCCATCCATGGGATTTTCCAGGCAAGAGTACTGGAGTAGGGTGCCATTGCCTTCTCCAAGGTTTTATTCCTAGGGACCTGCTAATGAAAATGATTAAAATAATCCCAGACAGCTACTATTCTACACATTTTCATATAATTTCTGTTGCTTCAGGTAACATATCTTCCAAGTGCTCCATCACTGCACTTAACCAAAAGAATCAGTTAAATGAGAATCACATTCATTATGACAATTCGGGGGTTGATAAAGATTTTTATTTTAAATATTCTACATAGCACATCATATCCACTAGTGGTTGCCAAATGTTTCAGTCTAAAAAGGACACTGAAGATAAATACACACAAATGAAATGTAAAGCAATTTACCATTGTTCTGAATTATTGTTAATGGGCCTTATTAACACAACTATAAAAAGAAATGCAAAATTCTATATATCAACTTCAAATGAATTCCAGGAAAAACTACAGTACTGTTTAGGATGGTGGTCAGGGAGGTTGTGGCAATGAGTGCATAAGTATATGGGTGTGTATGTATTTTGTGCCTGTTTATCCAAACAAAACATATCATCCTAAATGTTTCAAGTTTAAAATTAAAATCATTTATTGTAAAAGAACATTTTTGCCATCTCAACAGAATAAAAAAGGGAATCCACTTTGTACTCTGGCCAAAACCTTTCAAGCACAATTTTAACAAGAATAGATATAAAAGGTATCTGTGAATTCTCAAAAATTGACTTGAAATTTCTTTTGCACCCTCTAGCCTTGCTCAATGACTGTGTTTTGCTAACACTGTCTCTGAGTTCTGATGACCCCTGGTAACTGGAATATGTTGTTAGCTGGCCTGCTGGAACTACTAGTGCTTGGAGCTAGTGCATTCTCAGAGCTGCACAGTATGAACACAGCAGGTGTAAAGTGAAAGCAATAATCAAAAATTGAACAAATCTTAAGTGCTATGATTATTACTGTAGGTCATTTTTTTTTTATCCCTTTTGAAACTGTGCTTGAATTTCCTGCATCTAAAACTATTGATAGGAATATTAGCCCCATATTTTCTTTTTTAGTGATGGGATCTATATAGCATTTTTTAAAGCACATAATATTTGAAAAGACTTTCCCAGAGATGTGGACTATTAAACCTACAAATGAAATTCTCTGAAGATATTGAGAAGATTTCCTCAAATAANTCTTTTTTAGTGATGGGATCTATATAGCATTTTTTAAAGCACATAATATTTGAAAAGACTTTCCCAGAGATGTGGACTATTAAACCTACAAATGAAATTCTCTGAAGATATTGAGAAGATTTCCTCAAATAACCTAATAACAGACTAGCAAAATTCGATATAGTGATGGCTGAGATTTTTAACATCAACTTTACTCTACAGAAGTTGTACCCATTGATCAGTTTTGCATTCTTATCAGGAAAAGGAGGACAAGAACTTACTTAAGAGGTAGAGACTCTTAAGTGGCAGAAAGGTTTTTCATTGCTGGTTGGAAAGCAGAATGACAGTAATCAAAATCTAGTATCAGCAGTCACTTACTTTTGCAAAACCGTATTTTGAGCTTAAAGTAAATTCCTCTCTATCTCTAATTAGATACAAATAGACATAGATATTGACGCATATGTAGACAGAGAGACATACTACTTGGAAGCAGGTAACAAATGAGTTTATTACAACCAAATTGTTAAAAGTAAATAACATATTTTACTTATTTACAGAAAAAAATCTTTTCGCAGGTTGACATTACAATCTGTCTCCATGTAATGTTTAAGACATGAAAGCTTTAAAAATTAGAAGTGCACATTGCATATGTACCTGAAGTTTTTTACAGAAGGATGTATCCACTTACATAGCATACATCTGTGTAATTATATAATCTTATACACACTTTTTCCCCCTACACCCTGTATCTGATCCACCAGCACATTCTGTAACTTTATTTTTTTTAAGAAATAAGTCTAGTTTAATTATATTTGGTAATTAGA
>SJYW01051064.1:0-14062 GCA_006410735.1 Raphicerus campestris | reverse complement strand
GTGGTGCTGGGAAAACTGGTCAATCACTTGTAAAAGAATGAAACTAGATCACTTTCTAACACCACACACAAAAATAAACACTTCTTTATAACATTTTAAACAAAATCTCTTTCTACTATAGAGAACATTCTAGTTCATTACAGACTATGGTCAACATTTGGAAAAGACCTTGATGCTGGGAAAGACTGAGGGCAGGAGGAGAAGGGGGTGACAGAGGATGAGACGGTTGGATAGTATTAATAACTCGATGTATATGAGTTTGAGCAAACTCTGGGAGATAGTGAAGGACAGGGAAGCCTGGTATGCTGCAGTCCATAGTGGTTCAAAGAGTCAGACATGACTTAGCAAATGAATAACAACAATGTTCAACAAAAAATACATGTTGTAACAAAAATAAATCCCTCTGGATTCTAACTCCTACATTTTATAGATCAAGAAACCTGAAGACCAAAATACTTCCAACCTACCCAAATACACAAGTAGTTGGCAACAATTTGAATTAGAGACTAGGGCTCTTAGCCTATTCTATTTAGATATGCCAATCAAAGACTAACACACAGAGGGTATTTTGAACCAAGACCCATGAGTTCTGTGGTTTCTTTTCCATAAATGTGTTTATTATATGCCAAAGTCTATCCTATTATCCTATCTAACTGCTATTTAAAAATAAATTAGGTTAATATAATTTGATAAAATCTATAAATTCTCTCATTTTTCCAGAATCATATTGTTTTGCACATAAATTAATTATATAGGAAAACTTTACAATCTGATATCTGTAAAATGCCAGTCAACTTTGTATGTGAGAAGGAAAAATGATGAAAATACTGAAATTAAAAAAAAATCCAGCATATATAGAGACAATATAGCTTCAGCTCTGTTCAGTTGCTCAGCTGTATGACTTTTTGCAACCCCATGGACCACAGCACACCAGGCTTCCCTGTCCATCACCAGCTCCTAGAACTTACTCAAACTCATGTCTATTGAGTCAGTGATGCCATCCAGCCATCTCATTCTGTTATCCCCTTCTCCTCCTGCCCTCAATCTTTCCCAGCATCAGGGTCTTTTCAAATAAGTCAGCTCCTTGCATCAGGTGGCCAAAGATTTGGAGTTTCAGCTTCAGCATCAGTCCTTCCAGTTNTATCCCCTTCTCCTCCTGCCCTCAATCTTTCCCAGCATCAGGGTCTTTTCAAATAAGTCAGCTCCTTGCATCAGGTGGCCAAAGATTTGGAGTTTCAGCTTCAGCATCAGTCCTTCCAGTTAATATTCAAGACTGATTTCCTTTAGGATGGACTAGTTGGATCTCCTTGCAGTCCAAGGGACTCTCAAGAGTCTTCTCCAACAACACAGTTCAAAAGCATCAATTCTTCGGTGCTCAACTTCTTTATAGTCTAACTCTCACATCAATACATGACTACCGGAAAAAACCATAGCTTCAACTAGATGGACTTTTGTTGGCAAAGTAATGTCTCTGGTTTCAGTATGCTGTCTAGGTTTGTCATAGCTTTTCTTCCAAGGAGCAAGTGTCTTTTAATTTCATGTCTGCAGTCAACATCTGCAGTGATTTTGGAGACCCCCAAAATAAAGTCAGTCACTGTTTCCATTGTTTTCCAGTCTATTTGCTATGAAGTGATGGGGCTGAATGCCATGATCTGAGTTTCCTGAATGTTGAGTTTTAATTCAGCTCTTTCACTCTCTTCTTTCACTTTCATCAAGAAGCTCTTTAGTTTTTCTTTACTTTCTGCCATAAGGGTGGTGACATCTGCATATCTGAGGTTACTGACGTTTCACCAAACAATCTTAATTCCAGCTTGTGCATCACCAGGTCTGGCATTTCACATGATATACCCTGCGTATAAGTTAAATGTATTCCTTTCTCTATTTGGACCAGTCTGTTCCATGTCCAGTTCTAACTGTTGCTTCCTGAACTGCATACAGATTTCTCAGGAGGCAGGTCAAGTGGTCTAGTATTCCCATCTGTAGAAGAATTTTCCAGAGTTTGTTGTGATCCACACAGTCAAAGGCTTTGGTGTATTCAATAAAACAGAAATAGATGTTTTTCTGGAACTCTCTTGCTTGTTTGATGATCCAACGGATGTTGGCAATTTGATCTGTGGTTCCTCTGCCTTTATGTAAAACCGTCTTGAACATCTGGAAGTTCATGGTTCACATATTGCTGCAGCCTGCGTTGGAGAATTCTGAGCATTAGTTTGGTAGCGTGTGAGATTGAGTGCAATTGTGTGGTAGTTTGAACATTCTTTGGCATTGCCTTTCTGTGGGCTTCCCTGGTGGTTCAGATGGTAAAGCATCTGCCTGCAATACAGGAGACCTGGGTTCGATCCCTGGGTCAGGAAGATCCCTTGGAGAAGGAAATGGCAACCCACTCCAGTACTCTAGCCTGGAAAATCCCATGGACAGAGAAGCCTGGTAGACTAGTCCATGGGATTGCAAAGAGTTGGACACAACTGGGCGACCTCACTTTCTTTGGGACTGGAATGAAAAGTGACCTTTTCCAGTACTGTGGTCACTGCTGAGTTTTCCAAATTTTCTGGCATATTGAGTGCAGCACTTTCAAAGCATCATCTTTTAGGATTTGAAATAGCTCAACTGGAATTCTATCACCTCCACTAGCTTTGTTGGTAGTGATGCTTCCTAAGGCCCACTTGATTTCACATTCCAGGATGTCTGGCTCTAGGTGAATGATCACACCATCATGGTTATCTGGGTCGTGAAGATCTTTTTTGTATAGTTCTGTGTATTCTTGCCACCTCTTCTTACTATCTTCTGCTTCTATTAGTTTCATACCATTTCTGTCCTTTATTGTGCCCATCTTTGCATGAAACATTCCCTTCTAATTTTCTTGAAGAGTTCTCTAGTCTTTCCCAGTCTATTGTTTCCTGCATTGATCATTGAGGAAGACTTTCCTTTCTCTCCTTGCTAGTCTTTGGAACTCTGCATTCAAATAGGTATATCTTTCCATTTTTCCTTTGCCTTTCGAGTCTCTTCTTTTCTCAACTATTTGTAAGCCCTCCTCAGACAACCATTTTGCCTTTTCACACTTCTTTTTCTTGGGAATGGTTTTGATCCCTGTCTCCTATACAATGTCATGAACCTCCATCCATAGTTCTTCAGGCACTGTGTCTCTCAGATCTAGTCCCTTAAATCTATTTCTCACTTCCATTGTATAATCATAAGGGATTTGATTTAGGTCATACTTGCATGGTCTAGTGGTTTTCCCTACTTTTTTCAGTTTAAGTCTGAATTTTGCAATAAGGAGTTCATGGTATAAGCTACAGTCAGCCTCTGGTCTTTTTTTTTTTTTGGCTGACTGTTAGAGCTTCTCCATCATCTGCAAAGAATATAATCAATCTGATTTCAGTGTTGACCATTGGTGATGTCCATGCATAGAGTCTTCTCTTGTGTTGGAAGAGGGTGTTTGCCATGAGCAGTGCGTTCTCTTGGGAAAACTGTATTAGCCTTTGCCCTGCTTTCTTTTGTACTCCAAGGTCAAATTTTCCTGTTACTCCCGGTATCTCTTGATTTCCTAGTTTTGCATTCTATTCCTCTATAATGAAAAGGACATCTGTTTTTATGTTAGTTCTTGAAGCTCCTGTAGGTCTCATAGAAAAGTTCATCTTCAGCTCTTCAGCATTACTGATTGGGATTACTCTGATATTGAATGGTTTGCCTTGGAAAATAACAGAGATCTTTCTGTCATTTTTGAGACTGCATCCAAGTACTGCATTTCAGACTCTTTTGTTGACTATGAGGGCTACTCCTTTTCTTTTTAAAGTATTATTGCCCACAATAGTAGATATAATGGTCATCTGAGTTAAAGTCTGGTGCTGTAAAGAACAATATTGCATAGGAACCTGGAATGTTAGGTCTATGAATCAAGATAAACTGAAAGTGGTCAAACAGGAGATGGCAAAAGTGAGCATTGACATTTTAGGAATCAGTGAACTAAAATGGACTAGAATGGATGGATTTAACCCAGATGACAATGTAGCTTATGTAAGACAATTTAATAGGAGAGCAGGTCATCTGGTTTTTGGCTTCAGCAGGTCACAACTTTAAGAAAAAGTCTGTCTAAGGTGTAGGTTATAACATCTTCCTTCACTGTAAGCAAGCATTCACAGGATGGAAAAACTGCCTGGAATTTCTCCATCATAGGAGCGTGCATGCGCACTCATAGCCACTTCTGTACGGTGTAAAGTCCCTGGGATCAACATGCCTTCTTGTTTCTCTGGCTATTTCCTACCAAATAGTGTTCCCAAGTCTGGTTGCCTGGCCACACACAGCTCAATTGGTTTATCTTACATTTCTTGACTATTGTACATAGAGGCTCATAGGATCCAATTATTACTGTTTCTTCCTCCCTGATAGAATTATTAGACCTGTGAGCTGTGGGCAGCCTCTACAGGATTCTTGGGGAATACTTCAGTACAAAGATTGGAGTTCAGCTTCCTATCCAGGGATAAGGTAAAAGTACATCACCGGAAGAGAAAGGCTTGAGCTGCCTATTAAAGTGTCAGAACCCCTAGTATCGGTGAAGTAAAGTATTACTCTCCAGATTTTTACCTTAGATTATCCACTTAAATCAATCATTTTACCTTACTTATTTACTCCAGGATTAATCTCTTTTAAAATAATTTAGATGACTTTTTTTTTNTCTGATATTGAATGGTTTGCCTTGGAAAATAACAGAGATCTTTCTGTCATTTTTGAGACTGCATCCAAGTACTGCATTTCAGACTCTTTTGTTGACTATGAGGGCTACTCCTTTTCTTTTTAAAGTATTATTGCCCACAATAGTAGATATAATGGTCATCTGAGTTAAAGTCTGGTGCTGTAAAGAACAATATTGCATAGGAACCTGGAATGTTAGGTCTATGAATCAAGATAAACTGAAAGTGGTCAAACAGGAGATGGCAAAAGTGAGCATTGACATTTTAGGAATCAGTGAACTAAAATGGACTAGAATGGATGGATTTAACCCAGATGACAATGTAGCTTATGTAAGACAATTTAATAGGAGAGCAGGTCATCTGGTTTTTGGCTTCAGCAGGTCACAACTTTAAGAAAAAGTCTGTCTAAGGTGTAGGTTATAACATCTTCCTTCACTGTAAGCAAGCATTCACAGGATGGAAAAACTGCCTGGAATTTCTCCATCATAGGAGCGTGCATGCGCACTCATAGCCACTTCTGTACGGTGTAAAGTCCCTGGGATCAACATGCCTTCTTGTTTCTCTGGCTATTTCCTACCAAATAGTGTTCCCAAGTCTGGTTGCCTGGCCACACACAGCTCAATTGGTTTATCTTACATTTCTTGACTATTGTACATAGAGGCTCATAGGATCCAATTATTACTGTTTCTTCCTCCCTGATAGAATTATTAGACCTGTGAGCTGTGGGCAGCCTCTACAGGATTCTTGGGGAATACTTCAGTACAAAGATTGGAGTTCAGCTTCCTATCCAGGGATAAGGTAAAAGTACATCACCGGAAGAGAAAGGCTTGAGCTGCCTATTAAAGTGTCAGAACCCCTAGTATCGGTGAAGTAAAGTATTACTCTCCAGATTTTTACCTTAGATTATCCACTTAAATCAATCATTTTACCTTACTTATTTACTCCAGGATTAATCTCTTTTAAAATAATTTAGATGACTTTTTTTTTATAAACCTTTGAGGCATTCTTTTTTTTTATGTATATGAAAAAATGAACATATCATGGAATTGTCGCTTATTAGTCTCTGCATGAAAGAACACTTAAGTGTTTGAGAAGTCAAAACACACAATGTTATCTCTGAAGGTCTTTCTGTACCTAAGGATGACTTGGAGCTTGCTGATTGGGCATTCTTAAGTTATTAGGCTACACTCGTTTTAAGATTTAGATTTGCATGGATGTGAGGAATTGGCCATACTTAAACACCACTCCAAAGCACGAATTGCGCTGTGTGAAGTAGGACCTGAGATACTGATTCATTTTATTGTTTTTAGTTAAGTTGTCCTCAATTTAAATTGACTAGCTGGTTATGTGAGCTTTGTGCAGTATCCTGGAACTTGAATTAGCTCTTAGGGGTTGCAAGTGGGAATTTAATGATATCCAGTAAAACAATGACAAAACGGTCCAATCAAAGACTTCTTGAGGCTTTTGCAGATTATTGTAATGCTTTTTCAGTGAGAAAGGCCCTGCCAGTTAGCCACCTAATTAAGCAAAATGACTTGTCTGATAAATTCAACCCTCTTAATGACGACCAGATGCCCACCAAAGCCACTTGAGATTTTATGAGTAATGATTATTAAAAACTGTTATTATCTATTTCACACTAGAATTTTCTGTTCCTTCAGAGAACAAGGATTACATTTTAAAATGAAAGGAGCAAATGGAAATATGATTTTAAAAAATACAGGTTTGTATGATGTAGGAGATCAAAATCCCCAAACCAGAAACCTGGTGAGCACTGTATGGGATGTAGCTGCTTAGATGCAACACAAGGTGACATCTCCAGCTATTCAAAGTTAGCCTCCATGTAATAAGGTACTATTTCAAAGCATGAGTTGGTATAGCTCCTCTAACGGATTTGTCACTTAATCAGTGCCTCAGTTTCCTAGTGGATACAATGGAGTAATAACTCCTACACTATTTGCAAACATTTTTCAGAAGGGAAAAAACATTTTTGAATGCTGCAGCACATTAGACTTTCACGGAAATAATGCAGAAGTTTAAAGGTATTTCCTTATGTGTCATGGGTTCCTGTGCCACTGAATGGATAGTTTTGCAGCACACTTAGCCTGAATGCCCATCCAGAAACCTGGCACAATCTCTTTGTTGAAAAAACTTAAAGAGTAGCATAAACATTCAAGTGAACTGGCCATGTACTCTTTNTACATCACCGGAAGAGAAAGGCTTGAGCTGCCTATTAAAGTGTCAGAACCCCTAGTATCGGTGAAGTAAAGTATTACTCTCCAGATTTTTACCTTAGATTATCCACTTAAATCAATCATTTTACCTTACTTATTTACTCCAGGATTAATCTCTTTTAAAATAATTTAGATGACTTTTTTTTTATAAACCTTTGAGGCATTCTTTTTTTTTATGTATATGAAAAAATGAACATATCATGGAATTGTCGCTTATTAGTCTCTGCATGAAAGAACACTTAAGTGTTTGAGAAGTCAAAACACACAATGTTATCTCTGAAGGTCTTTCTGTACCTAAGGATGACTTGGAGCTTGCTGATTGGGCATTCTTAAGTTATTAGGCTACACTCGTTTTAAGATTTAGATTTGCATGGATGTGAGGAATTGGCCATACTTAAACACCACTCCAAAGCACGAATTGCGCTGTGTGAAGTAGGACCTGAGATACTGATTCATTTTATTGTTTTTAGTTAAGTTGTCCTCAATTTAAATTGACTAGCTGGTTATGTGAGCTTTGTGCAGTATCCTGGAACTTGAATTAGCTCTTAGGGGTTGCAAGTAGGAATTTAATGATATCCAGTAAAACAATGACAAAACGGTCCAATCAAAGACTTCTTGAGGCTTTTGCAGATTATTGTAATGCTTTTTCAGTGAGAAAGGCCCTGCCAGTTAGCCACCTAATTAAGCAAAATGACTTGTCTGATAAATTCAACCCTCTTAATGACGACCAGATGCCCACCAAAGCCACTTGAGATTTTATGAGTAATGATTATTAAAAACTGTTATTATCTATTTCACACTAGAATTTTCTGTTCCTTCAGAGAACAAGGATTACATTTTAAAATGAAAGGAGCAAATGGAAATATGATTTTAAAAAATACAGGTTTGTATGATGTAGGAGATCAAAATCCCCAAACCAGAAACCTGGTGAGCACTGTATGGGATGTAGCTGCTTAGATGCAACACAAGGTGACATCTCCAGCTATTCAAAGTTAGCCTCCATGTAATAAGGTACTATTTCAAAGCATGAGTTGGTATAGCTCCTCTAACGGATTTGTCACTTAATCAGTGCCTCAGTTTCCTAGTGGATACAATGGAGTAATAACTCCTACACTATTTGCAAACATTTTTCAGAAGGGAAAAAACATTTTTGAATGCTGCAGCACATTAGACTTTCACGGAAATAATGCAGAAGTTTAAAGGTATTTCCTTATGTGTCATGGGTTCCTGTGCCACTGAATGGATAGTTTTGCAGCACACTTAGCCTGAATGCCCATCCAGAAACCTGGCACAATCTCTTTGTTGAAAAAACTTAAAGAGTAGCATAAACATTCAAGTGAACTGGCCATGTACTCTTTATTTTTACCTGGGGTGGGAAAAGAGTGGGTGAAGAAAACTATCAACTATTAGTACTATGACATGTCATAATGTGAAAAACTCCATATTAATACCACTCACTGTTGTGGGGGACACACTGCCTCTCCTCCCCAGGTGATCATCCTCTCCTTTCAGAGTGAGTTCAGCATAGGCTCTGGTGTGCACTATGCGTGTTCTTTCTTTGTCTTTCTCTTTCTGAAATACAGCTGGATGTCTTTATCCCAAGGGGCTATTTTCTTGATTTCCAGGGTATTCTAGTTCCCTAATATGCTCCCATTTGGCCATAAGGAAAACAGACAAATTGTCTTGGGCTTTCTGAGAAAAGCTGTATTACCCTCGGCCAGCTTGTATGAAGGAGGGTTTTTAGTAAAGCATGATTTGTGGAAGGATATAATTGACACGTTGGTGCATCTTTTTTCTCAGCTCTACATACCCAGCTTCCCTCGTCTCCAGTCTTTGCTGCTTATCACTTTCAGATATGAGCACTGGAACCAGCCCCCATATGTAGAGAGATCAAAATGTCTGAGAGTTTGTTAACTCCCCTCCCACATAACCAGTGGCTGCGTGGGATGCTGGCAGCACAAAGACCCAGCTCCCTTAATTTGAGGCCAAACTGTGATGTAATGTATACTCCTGGGCTCCTATGATATTTATCCTGAAATCACATCTTTACTTGGCTTCCTCCCCATCCCTAGTCTGCTCCCTTTCATATCTTGGTTTGGTTTCTCAGGGAGCACTTCCATAAGAAATCACTTGCATGTGAATCCTTGATTCAGAGTCTGCTTCTAAGAGGACCTTACCAAAGAATCCAGTTCAGTTCATTTCAGTCGCTCAGTCATGTCCAACTCTGCGACCCCATGAACCGCAGTATACCAGGCCTCCCTGTCCATCACCAACTCCTTGAGTCCACCTGAACTTATGTCCATTGAGTCGGTGATGCCACCCAACCATCTCATCCTCTATTGTCCCCTTCTCCTCCTGCCCTCAATCTTTCCCAGCATCAGGCTCTTTTCCACTGAGTCAGCTCTTCACATGAGGTGGCCAAAGTACTGGAGTTTTAGCTTCAACATCAGTCCTTCCAATGAACACCCAGGACTGATCTGCTTTAGGATGGACTGGTTGGATCTCCTTGCAGTCCAAGGGACTCTCAAGAGTCTTCTCCAACACCACAGTTCAAAAGAGCCCAGGGGAAGGGGAATAAGAGAAGAGGGTACGGGGAGAAGGAAAGCCTTCTCTTTCATCCTATTAAGTGAACATGGTAATCGTGGGGGAAGGTGATTATCAAAGCTCAGAATTTTTGTCCTTAACAGATAAGAATATGTGAATAGTGCCCTTCAAGGATTCTTCATAGTTGTAGTCATTATCTAGATATTTAAGAGCTGGATGCTGCAGATGATAAAAGGTAGACACATGAAGGAACTGGCTTAAGGACATAAAATTCCATGGCAAAGCTAGTACCAAAGTCTCCTGACTTATTAAGCCATGGTTTCCTGCCCAGCCTGGAGTCATATGGAACAGTTTAAATCTCAACTCAGCTATTTACTAGTTTTGTAACTAGTAGTGTGCTTATTAATGTTTTAGCAACCAGCTTTTAGGGGAGAGGGTACCCTGGCCTGTAGTGTTTGCTAAATTGCATAGTGTAAAGACTTTCCTGGTGGCCAGTTTTAAGCTACCATGTGATGACACTGCATACAAACTTGGGGGAGATGCACACAGTTAGTTCTCAGAGGCCAGTGTCTGTCAGGTCCAACATGTCACCACCTCTAGTCTTTCAAAACCTCTTTTTCCTATGCCCTCTTCTACTACATAGATGTATTTATATCTAGTCAATGATGTTTTATGAGGATTAATGTTATGACATATAATTGCCTAAAACTAGTTACTACTATCATCATTAATACCAAGGAAAGCTAAAAATTAAAATGCTATAAAACAGATAAATTTACAGTTTACCATTGATATTTGTATTTGTAAGGTTTTTTTCAGTCCATTTCCTTTCACTCATTTCTTTTTTTTTTTTTTTTCTCCCCTTTGGAGTCATTTAGCACCCACCCATGAATACAAGGGGCTAAGCCCATGGAGCAGGCCCATCAATTTTCTTGGGGAGGCACCAGGTACCAGGTTGTCTCTATAGAATCTTTAGAATTGCAGAGGTGTTGGTAGGTTTGGGGGACATTTCCTATGCAAAGGCCCTGCCCAGTTACTCGTTGGAGGGTTAATCTGACATCTCCTTTCTTCTGCCATCGGCAAGCTCTGTGGTCTCTGGTTTGAATGTAAACTCCTGGGACAGCTATACCTTCATAATAGGGGGGTTTGATGTCATAATATAACCAGCAACTGCTAGTCGGGTCCAGGCAAGTGGAATTTAGGACCCAATAGGTGTTGATTATCATATTAAACAATGGGTCCTGATTGTCTTTAATGTTAGGTCCCTTAAAGCTAACTTGAGAGGAGTTGTTGGTATTAGTGTTGTAGGGCCTGGGAGGCATTAGGGTAGGCTCTTGAGCGGGGGTGTTGGTGGGCCGAATGGGGCATGGGTAGGCTCTCATGGCACTAGGACTGAACTGGGCCCTATGCCCTGATTTGGGCCGATCCGTATGGGTCCTACTTTCAACCTGATGGTAAACAGTAACCCATTATGATGTCCTGGCTGGTATAGCCAGAGGCCCCAGGATTGTCTGGCTTCCCAACCAGGGAACTTTTTGCCCTCAGTTGAGAATTTGAGCCTTACTGGATTGCAAAGAAAGTTCATACAAGGCCCAGTTATGAGAGACCCCCTTCCATGTCCCCCAGTGGGCCCCGGAATGCAACCCAAGGTAATCAAGTCACCACGAATAGGGGAGCTCCCAATCGACCATCCACATTGACTCGCATCCCCAAGTGATGCAATAAAACTTGTCAGCCCCCCCGCAGTTATTGATGGTCGCCTGGTCCCATCTCCTTCCGGGGCACACATAGAAGGGTGTTTCCCATAAGCTTGCCCGTTGGATGTAGTGGCTGCACCCAGGCCCTGAGTTAGTCAGGGGCCGAGTATTACATCTATTAATGCCAGCCCCACATTCGGGCTTGCTGGGCGTCTTTACCTCCCATTCGCCTATGTCCCAAGATACCACAGCCAGAAGACTGAGGCCGAATTCCAAGTCTGGCCACCAGGTGTTTTGGGGATGAATGGCTGAGGNTACATTCGGGCTTGCTGGGCGTCTTTACCTCCCATTCGCCTATGTCCCAAGATACCATAGCCAGAAGACTGAGGCCGAATTCCAAGTCTGGCCACCAGGTGTTTTGGGGATGAATGGCTGAGGTGGAGTTAATTACTTCTCCTGTAGTCGCGCTTAGAATCATCCAAGTCAGGTTCATCGGTTGATGAAGGTTAGCGGCCGCACTAAGCCATAGAAACAACAGTATAAACAGTACTTTTATCGCCTTTGTAGCTTGAGTTTGAGTGGATTTGTTTTGTCCAGCTTGGTCTTCCATTGGGAAAGGAATTCCTCCCTTAAGGCGAATAGGTCCGCAGGCCGTACGTGGGTGTAGTGAACCCAAGTGGATATGCCATCAACCTTGAGAGCAGTGGGTGTCGTCAAGACAACTAGGAAGGGCCCTTTCCACCTGGGCTCTAGGGTCTCTTGAGGATGGTGGCGCACATACACTCAGTCTCCTGGCCAGTAGCAGTGGGGTTCAGGTGGTGGGCCTGATTCATATAAGGCCTTGAGCCTCTTCCATGTGTCATGGCTGCAGATGACTCTCTGGACCGGTCTTCCTGTGGAGCCAGTGGGAAATCCCGGACGAGCCCCCAAATGTTATGCCCAAGTCATGAAATCTCCCAACGACCACCAAGGAGCCGATATCCGATGCAAAAGCAAGAGAGTTTTTTTATTACCAAGCTCGAG
This sequence comes from Raphicerus campestris, assembly GCA_006410735.1. Taxonomy (NCBI): domain Eukaryota; kingdom Metazoa; phylum Chordata; class Mammalia; order Artiodactyla; family Bovidae; genus Raphicerus; species Raphicerus campestris. Next base: position 1,876 of record SJYW01051064.1, on the reverse strand, counting down.
CTGGGGCTCCCACTGATACTGACGCAGCGNAGTGGGGTTCAGGTGGTGGGCCTGATTCATATAAGGCCTTGAGCCTCTTCCATGTGTCATGGCTGCAGATGACTCTCTGGATCGGTCTTCCTGTGGAGCCAGTGGGAAATCCCGGATGAGCCCCCAAATGTTATGCCCAAGTCATGAAATCTCCCAACTACCACCAAGGAGCTGATATCCAATGCAAAAGCAAGAGAGTTTTTTTATTACCAAGCTCGAGCTGGGGCTCCCACTGATACTGACGCAGCAGCTATAGGGAGGAGCCTATTCATTTCTTTTTTAAATATCCAGGATTATATCTTAGTTTCACATCTCACTTTTTTTTTTTTGGCTGTACTGCCTGTGGTGTGTGGGATCTTGGTTCTCCAACCAGGAATCGAACCCAGGCCGCTTGCACTTGAAGCACAGAGAACTAACCACTGGACTGCCAGGGAATTAGCTGTTAGATTGTGAAGTACAAAGTATAGCTAATGCTACTTACTAAAATATTTGCGGGAAAAGTTTTGTGGGTGAGGGAGAAAAGCATTATAAATTATGCTAAACAACAACTCTGTGCTTCCCTGTACAGGGAATACACTTGAACTATTCTGTAGCTCAGATGGTGAAGAGCTGCCTGCAATGCAGGAGACCCTCATTTGATTCCTAGGTCAGGAAGATTCTCTGGAGAAGAGAATAGCAATCCACTCCAGTATTCTTGCCTGGAGAATCCCATGGACAGAGAAAGCTGGCAGGCTACAGTCCATGGAGTCACAAAGAGTACATGACTGAGAATGACTAACACTCACAAACAACAACAATGTCTATAATTTTCCATTCAATCAGCTGAGAGACTAGAGTGTGTTACCTAAACTGGTCATTCCTTTCAGGAGTTACACCCAGCTTAAGTCTACTTAAATCTACTTCCTGGAGAAGGAAATGGCAACCCATTCCAGTATTCTTGCCTGGAAAATCCCATGGACGGTGGGGGCCGGTAGGCTACAGTCCATGGGGTCGCAAAAAGTCGAACACGACTGAGCAACTTCACTTTCACTTTAATTCTACTAGTGTCTGGAATACATAATTTAACAATTGTGAATGTCACTTTGCAGACTGTTCATTAACAGCTTACATTTATGTTTCCATAAAGCATATAACTGGAGAAGGAAATGGGAACCCATCCAGTGTTCTTGCCTGGAGAATCCCAGGGACAGAGGAACCTGTTGGACTGCCGTCTATGGGGTCACACAGAGTCAGACACGGCTGCAGTGACTTAGCAGCAGCAGCAAAGTGTATGACAGTAGACTTATAACAGTATTCTTGTTTCTGAGATCAAGTGCTAGCAAATATCAGGTTGTCACTATTTGTGGGATTTCCATGGAAGCCAAACCAGTTTGTATTATAGCAACTGGGAATAATTACCTCAAAATATCAAGAAAGATATGAGATTCTTTTTCATCACTGTCATGAGATGGAAATACCAAGAGGCATCAAACAAATGTAGGGCATGTTGCAAAACTTGTTGTGTTAATAGAAGCTATTATGTGAACATTATATCAGTGATTAGAAAATTATTAACATTCATAAAAAGCGTGAGAGTTCCCCTTAGGGATTTGCTTGTGTTTTATAAGCATGTTTTGCAAAGAAGCAAGACACTAGGTCTTTAACAGTTGGGCACACCCAATAGGAATCCTATTCATCTTCCCTTCCTCAAGAGCTGGATGAGAGGAACTGTTCACTAGCTCCTCTCACTAAATGTTACTTCTTTCTTTAGCACTGTGGAATCTGGCTTTATCCACATCCTGGGAACTTTCCTCCACCTTTATTTATTGCACATAAACTTTGATTAGATTGCATTCAGGGAAGGCAG
>SJYW01051063.1:1257221-1271980 GCA_006410735.1 Raphicerus campestris | reverse complement strand
CACTGGAAAAACCATAGCCTTGACTAGACAGACCTTTGTTGGCAAAGTAATGTCTCTACTTTTCAATATGCTATCTAGGCTAGTCATAACTTTTCTTCCAAGGAGTAAGCGTCTTTTAATTTCATGGCATACTCTATTCTTTGTAGTAATTTTGAATCCATTTTATTCCCTCTAAGCCTGTTTAAGTAGAAAGGTCTTGTCTTATTTCCTTTGTTTTCTCCTAAAAGCATGGCAAAATGTCCTGTGCTTATGCTCAGTGAATATTAGAGGAATAATTGACTATACAGAAATCCTTAAGAAGTAGCTTAAGGGAGTGCTATGCTCTGAATGTACCCTTGAAATTCAATTGTCAAAACCCTAATGACTGATGTAATGGTATTAGTATAGTGCGTATGTGCTCAGTTGCTTCAGTCATGTCCGACTCTTTGGGACCCTGTGGACTGTAGCCCACCAGGCTCCTCTGTCCATGGGGTTCTCCAGGCAAGAATGCTGGAGTGGGTTGCCATGCCCTCCTCCAGGGGTTCTTCCCAACCCAGGGAATGAACCCACATCTTTGGTGTCTGCAGCATTGCAGGAGGATTTTTACCCACTGAGCTGCCTGGGAAGCCCATTAGTATAGTAGAGGGAGCCTTGGGAGATGCTTAAGCCGTGAAGGTGAAGCCCTCTTAAATGGGATTGATGCGTTATGAAAGTGGCTCCAGAACTGCCCTGGTGGCTCAGTGGTAAAGAATCTGCTTGCCAGTTTGAGAGAGACGGGTTCAGTCTCTGGCCCAGCAGGATTCCACATGCTGAGGAACAGCCAAGCCCATGTGCCACATCTGCTGAGCTGTGCTCTGGAGCCTGCACTCTGCACAAGAGAAGCCACTGCAGTGAGCAGCCCGAGCACCTCAGCTGGAGAGTGCCCCCCGGGGCACCGCCACTAGAGAGAGCCTGTGCACCAACAACGCCCGGTGCAGTCAAAACTAAATAAAATTATATATATATATATATAAAAGTGACTCCAGAGATTCCTAGCCCCTTCCACCATGTTAAGACAGAGTGAACCACGAAAAGTGCCCTCCTTCACCCATGCTTGTGCCTTAATTTTGGATTTTCCAGCTTCCAGAACTGTGAGCAATACATTTCTGTTGTTAATAAACTACTCAGTCTGTGATATTTTGTTATAATAGTCCTAACAAGCGAAGACATGGTGGAACAGCAAAAGTAGTATTTTTTTCCAAGCTATAAAAATACAGGTTTGGGGCAGAAGCACTCTATAAAGAGGCCCTGGGAGGGGCGGTCCTCTGAGGCAGAGTTTGGGTACCTGCACAAAAGGCAAAGAAATCCACCTAGGGATTACTAAATGATGAGACTCCCAGAACTGGGCCCGGAGACGGGTAACGTGGGCTTCCCTGCTGGCTCAGACAGTAAAGCGTCTGCCTGAAATGCAGGAGACTTGAGTTCAATCCCTGGGTCGGGAAGATCCCCTGGAGAATGAAGTGGCAACCCATTCCAGTATTCTTTCCTGGAAAATTCCATGGACAGAAGAGCCTGGTGGNCGTCTGCCTGAAATGCAGGAGACTCGAGTTCAATCCCTGGGTTGGGTAGATCCCCTGGAGAATGAAGTGGCAACCCATTCCAGTATTCTTTCCTGGAAAATTCCATGGACAGAAGAGCCTGGTGGGCTACAGTCAATGGAGTTGCAAAGGGTTGGACATGACTGGGTGGCTAACAGGTTCCAAATGGTTAACATGAGGGTCCAACCTGAAGCAATACTCTGCTAAGAGCTTGATGATGCATAAGCCGTGATAGGTCAGTGTAATGACTAGAGCTATTCGTGGAACTTGCCTGACTCAAGTGCAGTCTGTATTCCTTGTCTCCATTCACCACACAGTTGAAAGTCTTAGGTGGTGTAAATTCAGTGCCCACTACCCAGCAACTCGATGGGCTCTTTTCACCCATTATTTCTGATCCTCAAAAATTTCTGATCCTCAAAAACAGGTGAAGGATATGAAGTCCAATTAATTTAAATATCTCACTCAGAGCCACATAGCTAATAAATGCTAGGAATAGTATTTAAATTGATTTCTCATCCTGGCAGTTCCCACAGCTAAAGGAGGGCTGGGCAGGGGGTGAGGAATGAAGTAAGGCTGGCGGATGCAGTGAGGGCCTGTGATAAGGTGAGCAGAGTCAGAACCAAGTTCTGTGAGGCTGAAGTTTCTACAATTTGGAAAGTGAAGTGAAAGTCACTCAGTCGTGTCTGACTCTGCCACCCCATGGAATACAGTCCAAGGACTTTCCCAGCCTAGAATTCTGGAGTGGGTAGCTGTTCCTTTCTCCAGGGGATCTTCCAAACCTAGGAAATGAACCAGGGTCTCCTGCATTGCTGGTGGATTACAATTTGGGGGACTCCTTAAAAAAAAGGATGCAGGTAGTCCAGCGGCGAAGACTCTGTGCTGCCAAACAGGGGGCCTGGGTTCAGTCCCTGGATGGGGAGCTAGAGCCTACGTGCTACAATTAAGACTTGGTGCAGCAAAATAAAAATATATTTTTTAAAAAGCAGGCAGACGTATGTAGAAAATTGCCTATTTAGATACTTATTTAGGATAAAGAAATAAATCACAATAAACGATTGGTGCTTTGGGGACTTTCTTATGGTTCCTTTTAGGCAGTTTAGAAGAATTGCTCACATAGAAACTCCTCCTGGGACTTAACTGGTGGCCCAGTGGTTAAGAGTACACGTGCCAGTGCAAGGGACCCAGGTTCAAGCCCTGAGTCAGGAGGGTTCCGCATGCTATGGAGCAGCTAAGTCCGGGCACCACAACTCTGGAGCCCAAGTTCTAGAGCCTGTCCTCCGCTACGAGAGAAGCCACCACAGTAGGAAACCCATGCATGGCAACTAGGGAGCAGCCCCTGCTCTCCACAGCTAGAGGAAGCCTCCGCTACGAGAGAAGCCACCACAGTAGGAAACCCATGCATGGCAACTAGGGAGCAGCCCCTGCTCTCCACAGCTAGAGGAAGCCCGAGTGCAGTGATGAACACCCAGCGCAACCCCAGATAGGTAAATGAATGAAGAAAGAAAATTAGACGAAAAAATAAAGAAGTGAATCTACTTCCCTTCAAAGACAGCACGATGTTACATGTAGAAACCTGAAGGAACCCCCCTACACAAAAAATTTAAAAAAAAAAAAGAAGGAAAGAAATACCTTCTGATTCCTTGGCCTCTCCACCTGGACCCTGCACACCAGTAGAGGAGCTGGGGTTGGGTCTTGTCCGTTGTGTCAGGAGGCGGTTTAATGAAAGGAACACCTGGAAACGTTCTGCGTTTTGAAACAATCCATCAGCAACGACACATTTTTAGTTGTTTAAGGGGTGTGTGCANAGCCACCACAGTAGGAAACCCATGCATGGCAACTAGGGAGCAGCCCCTGCTCTCCACAGCTAGAGGAAGCCCGAGTGCAGTGATGAACACCCAGTGCAACCCCAGATAGGTAAATGAATGAAGAAAGAAAATTAGACGAAAAAATAAAGAAGTGAATCTACTTCCCTTCAAAGACAGCACGATGTTACATGTAGAAACCTGAAGGAACCCCCCTACACAAAAAATTTAAAAAAAAAAAAGAAGGAAAGAAATACCTTCTGATTCCTTGGCCTCTCCACCTGGACCCTGCACACCAGTAGAGGAGCTGGGGTTGGGTCTTGTCCGTTGTGTCAGGAGGCGGTTTAATGAAAGGAACACCTGGAAACGTTCTGCGTTTTGAAACAATCCATCAGCAACGACACATTTTTAGTTGTTTAAGGGGTGTGTGCACGCACACACTTGTGAGAGAGGGAGAGGACAGAGTTTTTGAGCAAGTCAGTCTTCAATATCTGAATGATTTTATTTCTTCATGAATTTTTAGATTGGCTGCTAAATCTTGTTTTAAATAAAGAGAAAACACATCTTCACATCTATTCTGTGAAGATGATTATTCCCAATACCTTTTCTTAACATTGAGTAGTTCTAAAAACCAAGGATGCTGGTAGACAATACCTGGGCCAGATATAAAGGAGATAGTTGAAAGTGGTCTAGGCCACTGGTATCTCTCTGTAATGCAAACTCCTTCCGTGGAAGTCTGTAAGCTTAACAGTAGGCATACACATGGTGATCTTTTGGAGATGGTGAGCTGAGCTGGGGCTGATGGTCTGGATCAAAAGGTGAGACCCCCCTAGAAGGGAGAGGGCACTAATGATAGTCCCCAAGGTACAACCAAGGGATTGGGGTTGATTGCTGCTGATAAGAACAAAACGAAGAGGACAAGGTTGAGCAGCATTTAAGGGGCCTTTGACACAGCTTAAATGCAATTCACATTTAGTAGTAAATTTTCTATGTGATTTAAATAATTCTGCAATTCTATTTTTTTTTTTTTTTGCTCTATGTTATTAGAGAAGAGTGACTGCTTATTAGTCTTTAACAATTCAGAGGGACTTTTTTGAGGGGGCTGCAGTTGGGTGTTTGTTGTGGCACGTGGGTTCTTTGTTAAAGAGTGCAGGCTTCTCTTGTTGTGGAGCGTGGTCTTTAATCCATGCACAGGATTAGTTGGCCCAGGGCACGTTGGACCATCCTTCCCTAACCAGGGATGGAAACCATGTCCCCTGTATTAGAAGGTGGATTCTTTTTTTTCTCCCTGGTAATAGCTTTAAAATTTTTTAAAATTAATTTAATTAGAGGCTAATTACTTTACAATATTATGGTGGTTTTTGCCATGCATTGACATAAATCAGCCACGGGTGTATATGTGTTCCCCCGTCCCAAACCACTCCCCCTCCTCCCTCCCCATCCCATCCCTCTGGGTTGTCCCAGAGCACCGGCTTTGAGTGCTCTGCTTCAAGCATTGAACTTGGACTGGTCATCTATTTCACATATGGTAATATACATGTTTCAGTGCTATTCTCTCAATTCATCCCACCCTTGTAGAAGGGAGATTCTTAACCACTGGACCATAAAAGGAAGTTATGTTATTAAATATTTTTTCCAGACAGTATAGTGAAACTTTATTTTTTAAGAGGAGAAAAGGTAGAGATTTGGACATCTTAACCTGGTATTCGGAGAAAGAGGAGTGAGGTGCTGTTGGGACCTAAGTTCACTGAATCTTTCGGCAGGGGGGCTTAGGTGGTGCTTTATTAATTAGTAACTAAAAGAAGACTGTGGATGCTGTTGAGGAGAGCATCACACACTTTTTGCTGAAGGACACCTTGCACAGGGGCTGGTCACCAGTCCTCCTTTCTCTGTGACTGGAATGGGGCAAGAAGCACCAATGTGTGCCCGAGGCTGATTCATGTCGATGTATGGCAAAAACCACTACAATATTGTAAAGTAATTAGCCTCCAATTAAAATAAATAATTAAAAAAAAAGAAGCACAAATGTGGGTGGAAAGGTGTGGTAGGCCGAATAATGACCCCCTAATCCCTGGTGTCTGTGAATATGTTAAATTATGTGGTGAAAGAGACTTTGAAGAGGGAATTAAGGTTATGAACCTTAAAATAGGAAGATTATCCTGTATTATCCAGATGGACCTAATGTAATCACATTGTAATCACATGAGCCTTTAAAAGGAGAAGAGAAAGGCAGGAAAATGAGTCAGAGAGATGTGACTGAAGAGGCAGGAGCGACTTGAAGCTTGAGAAGGACTCAGACCCTGGCTCTGAATATGGAGGAAGGGGGCCACGTCCAAGAGGCAGCCTCTGGAGGCTGGGAACAGCACCCAGATGACAGCCAACAAGGAAGTGGGGGCCCCAGTTCTACAACCACGAGGACATGGATTCTGCCAACAACCGGAATGACCAAGCAAACGCATTCTCCCCTAGGGCTTCCAGAAAAGCTTGCAGCCTTGCCAACACCTTCATTCAACCTGGAGAGACCATGTCAGATGGAGCTGTAGGACAATAAATTAGTTTTAAATTTTTAAATTTTTGGTGATTTGTTACTGAAGCAATAGAAAAACACAGAGTTGGACATGACTAAGTGCAACACAGCACAATAGAAAATGAATACAGCAGGTTGGGTACTACTTAATTCCCACTGTTTAATTTCATATTTTTGTTGTTGTTCTCGTTCAGTCACTAAGTCACGTCGGACTCTTTGCAACCCTGTGGATTGTAGCCTGCCAGGGCCCTCTGTCTATGGGATTCTCCAGTCAAGAATGCTGGAGTGGGTTGCCATTTCCTTCTCCAGGTGATCTTCCCAGACCAGGCAGTAAACCTGCATCTCCTGCATTGGCAGGCGGATTCTTTAGCACGCAGCCACCAGCAAAGTTCGGCCAAGTTCACCCGATTTCATACATTTTTTTGGCCACACTGCATGGGATGTGGGACATTAATTCCCTGACCAAGAATGGAACCCACACCTCCAGCAGTGCAAGTTCAGAGTCTAAACCATGGGACCACCAGGGAATTCCCAGTACGTAATTTCTTACGTCAGTGGTTTCACTTTCTGAGGGTCTTTTTGAGAATGTGATGAAAACTGCAGGTCTTCTCTCTAGAAGAATTCATATACACACAGAACTGAACACAATTTCAAGAGGTTCATGAACCCACCAAAGCACATCTCATGGCCCAGGTTAAAAACCTTTGCAGATGGTAGTGTTCAATGGAGACAAGCAGAGCAGAAGTGACAGGCTTGTTATCTCTCACCAAAAGCTATCACAGTACTCAGGAGAGCACTTAGCTGGGTTACACTGAACTCAATCCGTTTCAGTGAAATGAATTTCCTAGATACTGAAGCTAGAAGGCCACCATCTCAGCCTGCTCTTTTGCCAATGAGCTCCTTGGAATGAGGGTGCACTGTTGAAGGTGACGGTCTTCATCAGATAGCTACTGATACCTAGTGATTTGAGGATCAGCCAAAGGTTTAGAGAATAATGAAACATTGAAATCAAAAATTTTGAGGCATCAGCATTATTTAATGTACATATATGAAAAGAGCCTCGATGGCCCAAGCACTTATTACACAGATGCATGGTTGTCACTTGCTACTCCTTTGGATCATGTGCATAGTGATGCCACTGGCAAGAAAGTATGAAGGAAGGAAAAAAATGAAAATCTAAAGATTATTTTTTTTCCAGCAGATTTTAATTTAATCTGGTTCACCTAGAGAAATTTTACGTGACCATCTCTGCACATAAAAGGATTTTAGTAGACATCTGTTTAATTTTTGCCATTAAAAAGACAATTTTAATATTGGAAAATACCTTTAAGATAATTTCCTTTTTTAAACTGAAGAAGCACAGATTAAAAGATTAAAAAAAAAAGAAAGTATAAAGATACCTTTCCAGTCTTCAGTCCGTGGAGCTTTTATGTACCTGTGTGCTCACTCACTAAGCCCTGTCTGACTCTTCACGACCCTATGGATGGTGGCCCACCAGTCTCCTCAGTCCATAGGATTCTCCAGGCAAGAATAATGGAGTGGGTTGCCATGCCCTCCTCCAGGGGATCTTCCTGTCTCAGGGAGCAAACCCACATCTCCTGTGCCTCCTGCATTGTAGGCGGATTCTTTTCTGCTGAGCTACCAGGGTAGCCCTACCCTTCCTACCAGGGTAGGAAGCTGAAGTTCTTTCTCTCTTTATTCCATTACCACCATTACTACCAGCTATTAGTTACTGGGCTACTTATGTGTCAGATATCAAAACCATTGTTATTAATTCCACAACAACTACAAATTAGATCTTATTATCCCCATTTATAGACGACAAAACTGAGACCTGGAAGGACTATTATGACACGTCCAAGGTTGTAAAGCTCATGGATGCAGAGCTAAGAGCCCAAACCTACATTTTTCAGTCCAGAGCCTGTGCTGTTTCCAGTAAGCCACTCAGCCTGTGTCAGCCTGGGCAGGAGAGGACCACAGCGGGCTTGGGGAAATACCAGCCAACGGAAGTGGGGGTCAACAGTGAGAGAGCGCAGAGACTGAAGAGTTGTGGCATACACAGGGAAAGGTGGTCGGATAATAGCAGGGTGATTTCTTCCACCTGTCCTGGTTGCTGGCTTGGAGGCCCTTCCTTGACAGCCAGCCAGGCAAGTGGCTTTGAGGAGGTGGAAGACGAAGACACTGATGAGTTGCTCGACTCCTTCAAAAAGGAGCTCTGCCTTGTGGCTGGTTCCACAATTTTTGTTCATTGGGTGTGTGCTAAGTCGCTTCAGTTGTGTCCGACTCTTTGCGACTCTATGGACTGTTGCCGGCCAGGCTCCTCTGTCTGTGGGATTTCCCGGGCAAGAATACTGGAGTGGGTTGCCATTTCCTTCTCCAGAGGATCTTCCTGGTTCAGGAATCAAACTCACATCTCCTGCGTCTTCTGCATCGCCAGGTGGGTTCTTTACCGCTAGTGCCTAGCCCGCCCTTTGTTCATTGACAGATGTGCTTTTTGCTGCCTAGGATTCTGAGGATGGTAAGAACATTGTGAAGGCTAAAGGCCTGTGCCTTCCTTCTGACTTACTTCACTCTGTATGACAGAATCTAGGTCCATCCACATCACTACAAATGATTCAACTTTGTTCCTTTTAAAGGCTGAGTAATATTTCATTGTATACATATACCACACCTTCTTCATCTATTCCTCTCTTGATGGATATTTAGGTTGCTTTCAGGCCCTGGCTGTTATAAATAGTGCTGCAATGGACACTGGGGTACATGTGTCTTTTCGAGTTACGGTTTTCTCAGGCAGATTCGTGTTGTTACATGACAGAGACCAACACAACATTGTAAAGCAATTATTCTCCAATTAAAAATAAAAAAATAAAATGAAGCTATGAGGAAAAAAAAGGCTTATGCCTTCTATTCTCTCTGCTCACTCAACATCTGTGAGCCTCTTAGGATTTGCAGCGTGCATTTATCAGACTCAGGAAACATCTGCAATGTGCTGTCTTCTTGCTGTATCTCTTGGTGACATTTAGTTTCACACCCATAGATTTAGTATTTCCTTGTTTTTCTGTGCCAAAGTTTCCAAAAGTGGAAATTATTTTCTTACAGGATGAAAATATGCGAATGAAGTTAAGACACGCTTTTCTGGGAAGATAAACACAACAGCCAGTCTTTGAGATGATATGATGGCAGGGATGTGTGGGTCTAACTTTGAGTGATTATCCTCAGGGCACATCTCCGCTGTAGCCCGCTTCAGGGTGACAGCCAGACTGACTACAGGTTTTGGACACGCACCTTGCCTCTTTGCAGGTTTTCAACCGCATTGTTCCAAAGCATAGCTGCCAAAAAAAAAAAAAAGAAAATCCAATAGAAAATCCACTTGGTTCCAAATCCACATAATGAAAACCATGAAAGCAAAGGTTGCTTATAGTTCTGTGGGCTTCCACCTAAAACTCTTTTGGGAAAAGTATCAATTTTAGGGTGTAAAAATAGACATGAATGATGGTTACAGTTGTTGTGTTTTTAAAATTTTAATTAATTAGTTAATTTAATATCATAACTAATTATATTTCTATTTTAAATTTTTCTTCCAGTTTTCCCTTCTCCAGGGGATCTTCTCAAGCTGGGGATTGAACCAGGGTCTCCTGCATTGCAGGCAGATTTTTTTTTTTTACCATCTGAGCTACAAGGGAAACCCAATAATTGACACACAGCACTATATATGTTTAAGGTATAATGATTTGACTCACATATATCATGAAATGATGATCACAGTATGTTTAATGAACATCTATCATCTCATATAGGTACAAAATTAAACAGAAAAAAGAAAAAAAATTTTTGTTAGGAGAACTCCTAGGATTTACTCTCAACAGTTTTCAAATAACATAGAGCGGTGCTAATTGTATTTATCTTGGTGTACATTGTATCCCTTGTTCCAATTTATCTTATGACTGGAAATTGGTACCTTTTGATTGCTTTCATCCAATTTGTAACGACAAATCTGATCTCTTTTTCTGTAAGTTTGTTTGTATGTTTGCTTTTGAAGTATAATAGACCCACAACATTATATTTTTCCATTTCAAAACATAGTGATTTTTTTCTGTACATTTCAAAATGATCATCACAATGATATGTCACCATACAAAAATAGTCTTTAGTTGTTGACTGTATTCCCCACACCTGTCTCTTATACACATCNATAGACCCACAACATTATATTTTTCCATTTCAAAACATAGTGATTTTTTTCTGTACATTTCAAAATGATCATCACAATGATATGTCACCATACAAAAATAGTCTTTAGTTGTTGACTGTATTCCCCACACTGTACATTTCCTACTCATAACTCATTTATTTTGCAACTGTAAGTTTACACCTCTTAATCTCCCTCATCTATTTCTTTCTTCCCTCCACCCACTTCTTCTCTAGTAACCACCTGTTTGTTCTCTGTATCTATGATTCTGTTTCTGTTTTATTATGTGTTCATTTGTCTAAGATTCTGCATATAAATGAAATCATATAGTACTGGTCTTGAAGGGGATTTGACAATGTCTAAGAAAACTACATATGAATTTACCCTTTGACCCAATTCACCAGCAATTTATCCTGAAGAAACATTTCTAACAATACAAAACTACACATGTGTGAGATTATATATCTCAGTGTACTTGTATCTCAGTGAAAAACGTTGGAGCTAACGCAAGTATGTATACATAGGAGACAGATCAAATGCACATAATAGAGTCCTATGCCCATAACAGAGTATGAGGCAGCTTTTGTGGACTGATTTTCAGGATTTACTGTTTAGTGAACAGAGCGAAGAGCAAAAAAGAATAAATAGTATGATACATTTGGGGTTGGAAATATGGAGATATAATATACCTGTATCTGCTCATTTTTTACAAAATGGTACACTGGAAGAATAAACCAGAAACTAACGAAACTTACCTAGAGAGGGAGGGTGGCAACAGTGGGAGGGATGCAGGAGATGATGACACTTCTCTAGGTAAGCATTTGTATATATTTCTGACTTTAGAGCTATGATTTTGGGGGCTTCTTTTTAGTTTATTATAGGGGTAGCCAGACAGGTAATATGAGGTGTAAAGCATCTATTATGCTGTTGAGGCTCAAGGTGACAAGGTCTATATCTTTCTTTAAGGAAGCGGGATATTTTCCAAGGTACTAACTTCTCCAAATTTAAGTAGAAGTGTGGGGACATGAGCTCCATTCTTGGCATTAACGTGATGGACACCTTGTGTTTTTCTGTGTCCAACTGGTCGGCTGAACGACTGGCTACTCTTGAGTCCAAAATGTGCTTTTATCAGTTGTGATAGTCTCGGCTGAAAGTAAAAGAAAATCCAACTCAAACTTGTTCAAACATTTGCTACTTTGTATAACAGTATGGAGATAGGACCTGAGCTCAGTGCCTCAAGGACCTAGGTTCTTTCCATCTTTCTGTCCCGTCATCCTCATCATGTTGGGTTTTCCTCCGAAGCTGATGATTCTTTCGCTGTTCTAAGATGTCTGCCACAGTTTCAGGGGTTGACGCCACCAGGAAACAGGACATGAACTGTGCCTATCCTGTGTTCCTTTTATTTATCTATTTTCGGCCATGCTGTGTCCTTGCCGCCTCGCGTGCTTTCTCTAGCTGTGGGGAGTGGGGGCCGCTCTCCGGCTGTGGTGCGCGGGCTTCTCCTCGGGATGGCTTCTCCTGTTGCAGAGCGCAGGCTCTAGANTTGGCCATGCTGGGTCCTTGCCGCCTCGCGGGCTTTCTCTAGTTGTGGGGAGTGGGGGCCGCTCTCCGGCCGTGGTGCGCGGGCTTCTCCTCGGGATGGCTTCTCCTGTTGCAGAGCGCAGGCTCTAGAGCACTGGGCTTTCAGTACTTACAGCAAGAGGGCTTCAGTAGTTGTGCCGGGGAAGCTCTCATCTGTTCCTTTTAAAGAGCAACTTTCCCAGAAGGCCTCCAGCAGACTTTCCTTGGCATCTCACTGGCAGAGTTGGCAAGGGAAATGCAATTATGAATGATTTACAACAATCAGGATTAATCCTCTTAGGCTGAGGAGGAAGTGTAGTGCACTTGGATGATGTTGTTGTTGTTGAGCTTCCCTGGTGGCTCAGTGGTCAAGAATCCACCTGCCAATGCAAGAGACATGGGTTTGATCCTTGGGTCGGGAAGATCCCCTGGAAAAGGAAATGGCAACACACTCCAGTATTCTTGCCTGAGAAATTCGATCGACAGAGAAGCTTGGTGGGCTACAGTCCATGGGGTTGCAAGAATCGGACACGACCTAGCCACTAAACAACAGCAATTTACTTTGTTTAGGTATCAGACAGATAAAATTTTCTATGAGAATGGAAGAAGGGAGAAGGGGGACTGCTATTGGATATAGTGCTACATTGCCTGGCCCCATCAGTGATGGCGATAGTAGGCATATGGTATAGTGAATGGTCCTTTAGGGAAAAGATCTGTATTCAAAACAAGTTACTTTAGAAGACATGTGAACTGGTAGGCAATTATCAGCATCTTTTGTATATTAATATTTGCTATATCTATTAACTAACAATAAACGTTTATCTGATGGGTATGTTATTATTCCAAAACAACATTCTGTTGCAGCCTGTGGGATCTCAGTTCCTTGATGAGTGAAAGCCTGAAATCCTAGCGACTAGGCCACCAGGGAACTCCTGTAAATAAAAAAGCTGAGTAGGGGTACACAGGAATTCATGCTAGTACTTCTTTTGCATAATCTTGAAACTTCCTGGCACTCCCACCAGAGGTTTCCATTACTAACATTTTGTTAAAAATTATTTCTATATGTGTTTATCTATTTATATAAATAAGATCACAATGAACCTGGTGCTTTGTAACAAGCTCTTTTCACTCAAAATTGTATTTAGTCTCTTAATAACTTTGTTTAAACAATTTTAAATTGTTTCCAATTTTTTAAATAGCTAATATAACAAATCATTTTCTCATTTATCTGATTATCACCTTTGAATTCATTCCTAGAAGTATCACTTCTGGTTCAAAGTATACGTACTTAACATTTTGGTACATGTTGTCAGATTGTACTCAGAAAGGCTAAATCTGTTCATATCCCTGCAAGACTCTCACTTCTCTGCCAACACCAACCTTTGTAGGTGTTGCTACATTGCTAATCCAGTGAAAATGTTCTCTCTTTGTTGGGATTTTTTGTATTTCCTAACTAGCAATAATAAAAACATTCTCACATGCTTATTAATCATTTGTAGAGTGTGTGTGTTATTTGCTTGTTCATATTCTTTGCCAGGTTTGCTGGTTATGGTGTTGAACCTTTTTATTGACATGTAAGAGCTCTTACATGTATCTAATGACATACACCTTTTACCATAGATGTTGCAAATATTTTCTATTTTGTTACTGCTACAACTATGGTATATGTGAGGGGTTGTTTTTGTTATCGTTTTTTTTCATGCAGTAATTTTTAATTTTATATAGTTTAAGCTTTAATAGTTTTGGGCTTTGGGGTTATTTATAAAGTCCTTTCTCACCACAAGACTATAAAACCATTCACTCTAATATTCATTTATTTTTACAGCTTATCTTTTCTTTATTAAAACACTGTTGTAAAAAGGTAAATATTGCAATACTAACGTAGAATTGAATGTTTCTTTTTAGGAATTTAGTTATTTTAACATTTTTGATTGCACAAGTCTTCATTGCTGTGGTAAGCAGAGGCTACTTGTCCTTGCAGTGCGCGGGCTTCTCATCTTCTGTTGTGGAGCACAGGCTCTAGCGCTCAGTCTTCAGTAGCTGTAGTCCACGGGCTTTGCTGCTCTGAAGTGTGTGGAGTCTTCCTGGACCAGGGATTGAATCTGCGTCCCTGTGTTGGCAGGTGGATTGCCATCCACTGTGCCACCATGGAAGTCCAGAATTGAATATTTCTTGTAATTTCTACCCCAAAGATAAACAGCATCAATACCTTATATGTAACACAGAAAGTATATACATAATTATAAATATATAAGTATATCAAATATATTATACTTTGTATATTACACCATATTATATATATATGTAAAGCATCATGCATCTTGGGCATCCTTTGTTGTCAATACACATACATCTACCTCATTCTTTTTTCAACAGTTGCACAGTAACAAATTGTATAGGTCAGTTTTTCTCAGTCTTTTTTTCATCATTATCCACCTAAGACTTTTTACCCCTTAATCATCACCTGCCTCATGAAATTTCAATACCACATATATACTGTATACCTGTTTATATGCCTTATGCATATTTGTGCTTTATATATAAAAATGGTTTGTCTCCTCAGGAACCAATTTTCACCTTCTTGGTTGTGATATCACTCCTTTGAGAATGCCTGGTATTCCATTCCCTGCCTCTTATACACATNAATACCACATATATACTGTATACCTGTTTATATGCCTTATGCATATTTGTGCTTTATATATAAAAATGGTTTGTCTCCTCAGGAACCAATTTTCACCTTCTTGGTTGTGATATCACTCCTTTGAGAATGCCTGGTATTCCATTCCTTATTTGTTATTCCACTTGTGTATATAATTTTTGACATTCCAATGCAATATTATCCATATTTATCTTTATACATATATTTTATTTCTATAGGATAAATTTCTAGAATTAAAAAGCTGTATCAAAAGGTGTTAACATTTAAAATTTTAGCAGAGAATGCTAGAGATTATCTCAATTATATGCTAATAAATATATACTGAAAACCTGGCTTCAATTTTTACAACTAATCATAAATCCACTTGGAATTTGTTCTGGGATGATGAGTAAGGTAAAATTCTAATGATTTTTCTAGCTCATTATC
Source organism: Raphicerus campestris (assembly GCA_006410735.1). Taxonomy (NCBI): domain Eukaryota; kingdom Metazoa; phylum Chordata; class Mammalia; order Artiodactyla; family Bovidae; genus Raphicerus; species Raphicerus campestris. The sequence continues at coordinate 1,257,258 of SJYW01051063.1, read as the reverse complement.
ATTACTTTATTGAACTAATCTTTTCTTGATTTACCAT
>SJYW01051063.1:1235657-1255822 GCA_006410735.1 Raphicerus campestris | reverse complement strand
GCAATTATGAATGATTTACAACAATCAGGATTAATCCTCTTAGGCTGAGGAGGAAGTGTAGTGCACTTGGATGATGTTGTTGTTGTTGAGCTTCCCTGGTGGCTCAGTGGTCAAGAATCCACCTGCCAATGCAAGAGACATGGGTTTGATCCTTGGGTCGGGAAGATCCCCTGGAAAAGGAAATGGCAACACACTCCAGTATTCTTGCCTGAGAAATTCGATCGACAGAGAAGCTTGGTGGGCTACAGTCCATGGGGTTGCAAGAATCGGACACGACCTAGCCACTAAACAACAGCAATTTACTTTGTTTAGGTATCAGACAAATAAAATTTTCTATGAGAATGGAAGAAGGGAGAAGGGGGACTGCTATTGGATATAGTGCTACATTGCCTGGCCCCATCAGTGATGGCGATAGTAGGTATATGGTATAGTGAATGGTCCTTTAGGGAAAAGATCTGTATTCAAAACAAGTTACTTTAGAAGACATGTGAACTGGTAGGCAATTATCAGCATCTTTTGTATATTAATATTTGCTATATCTATTAACTAACAATAAACGTTTATCTGATGGGTATGTTATTATTCCAAAACAACATTCTGTTGCAGCCTGTGGGATCTCAGTTCCTTGATGAGTGAAAGCCTGAAATCCTAGCGACTAGGCCACCAGGGAACTCCTGTAAATAAAAAAGCTGAGTAGGGGTACACAGGAATTCATGCTAGTACTTCTTTTGCATAATCTTGAAACTTCCTGGCACTCCCACCAGAGGTTTCCATTACTAACATTTTGTTAAAAATTATTTCTATATGTGTTTATCTATTTATATAAATAAGATCACAATGAACCTGGTGCTTTGTAACAAGCTCTTTTCACTCAAAATTGTATTTAGTCTCTTAATAACTTTGTTTAAACAATTTTAAATTGTTTCCAATTTTTTAAATAGCTAATATAACAAATCATTTTCTCATTTATCTGATTATCACCTTTGAATTCATTCCTAGAAGTATCACTTCTGGTTCAAAGTATACGTACTTAACATTTTGGTACATGTTGTCAGATTGTACTCAGAAAGGCTAAATCTGTTCATATCCCTGCAAGACTCTCACTTCTCTGCCAACACCAACCTTTGTAGGTGTTGCTACATTGCTAATCCAGTGAAAATGTTCTCTCTTTGTTGGGATTTTTTGTATTTCCTAACTAGCAATAATAAAAACATTCTCACATGCTTATTAATCATTTGTAGAGTGTGTGTGTTATTTGCTTGTTCATATTCTTTGCCAGGTTTGCTGGTTATGGTGTTGAACCTTTTTATTGACATGTAAGAGCTCTTACATGTATCTAATGACATACACCTTTTACCATAGATGTTGCAAATATTTTCTATTTTGTTACTGCTACAACTATGGTATATGTGAGGGGTTGTTTTTGTTATCGTTTTTTTTCATGCAGTAATTTTTAATTTTATATAGTTTAAGCTTTAATAGTTTTGGGCTTTGGGGTTATTTATAAAGTCCTTTCTCACCACAAGACTATAAAACCATTCACTCTAATATTCATTTATTCTTACAGCTTATCTTTTCTTTATTAAAACACTGTTGTAAAAAGGTAAATATTGCAATACTAACGTAGAATTGAATGTTTCTTTTTAGGAATTTAGTTATTTTAACATTTTTGATTGCACAAGTCTTCATTGCTGTGGTAAGCAGAGGCTACTTGTCCTTGCAGTGCGCGGGCTTCTCATCTTCTGTTGTGGAGCACAGGCTCTAGCGCTCAGTCTTCAGTAGCTGTAGTCCACGGGCTTTGCTGCTCTGAAGCGTGTGGAGTCTTCCTGGACCAGGGATTGAATCTGCGTCCCTGTGTTGGCAGGTGGATTGCCATCCACTGTGCCACCATGGAAGTCCAGAATTGAATATTTCTTGTAATTTTTACCCCAAAGATAAACACCATCAATACCTTATATGTAACACAGAAAGTATATACATAATTATAAATATATATCAAATATATTATACTTTGTATATTACACCATATTATATATATATGTAAAGCATCATGCATCTTGGGCATCCTTTGTTGTCAATATACATACATCTACCTCATTCTTTTTTCAACAGTTGCACAGTAACAAATTGTATAGGTCAGTTTTTCTCAGTCTTTTTTTCATCATTATCCACCTAAGACTTTTTACCCCTTAATCATCACCTGCCTCATGAAATTTCAATACCACATATATACTGTATACCTGTTTATATGCCTTATGCATATTTGTGCTTTATATATAAAAATGGTTTGTCTCCTCAGGAACCAATTTTCACCTTCTTGGTTGTGATATCACTCCTTTGAGAATGCCTGGTATTCCATTCCTTATTTGTTATTCCACTTGTGTATATAATTTTTGACATTCCAATGCAATATTATCCATATTTATCTTTATACATATATTTTATTTCTATAGGATAAATTTCTAGAATTAAAAAGCTGTATCAAAAGGTGTTAACATTTAAAATTTTAGCAGAGAATGCTAGAGATTATCTCAATTATATGCTAATAAATATATACTGAAAACCTGGCTTCAATTTTTACAACTAATCATAAATCCACTTGGAATTTGTTCTGGGATGATGAGTAAGGTAAAATTCTAATGATTTTTCTAGCTCATTATCATTACTTTATTGAACTAATCTTTTCTTGATTTACCATTTTTTTTTTAAAAATTTATTTATTTATTGGCCACGCTGTGCAGCATGTGGGATCTTACTTCCCTGATCGGGGATCGAACCTGGGTCCCCCGCATTGCAAGCCCAGAGTCCTAACCACTGGACCACCAGGGAAGCCCCTACCATATTTTAAGTATGGGAAATACGCCTAGATTTACTCAGGCATTGAATTCTGTTCCATGACTGGTTTATTCTTACTCTGTTACCATCCTATATTTATTATTTTTCTTTATATTTTAATATCTGATTATACAATTTCTTTATGAATCTCTCCCTTATTTTCTTGGTACTTATAGTTTTTCCCTCTCTGAGTGAATTTTGAAGTAATTTTGCTTATTTCTAAATTTAAAAAAAGAAAAAGCTCTTAAGCTGCTATTGGGATTTAAAATTGGAATTGTATTAAAATTGTGGATGATTTTGTGAAAACTATGGAATATCTTATCCAGAGTGTGTTATAGAGTAACACATTTAAAATAGGGTACAAAAACAAAAATAATGTTACTTTAATGATGTGTACCTGTATTAGGATGCTTTGAGTAGTAAATGATAAACATCCAGATAAAACTCAAGCTGAAGCATAAAAGAGAATTTATTGGCTCATTTAACTAGTGAGTTCAGTGGTAAAGGTAGTCTTTAGGCATGTCTGGATCCCTGGGCTCAAATAACATCACCAGGATTTGTTTCCTATCTCCTGGGTTGGTTGGCTTTTTAAGTTTCAGTTTTAGGCAAGCCTCCAAGTGGTAACAAAGGTGGTTTGTCTCTTCCAGGCTTATATGGGCTTCAGCACCTGCAGCAGCAGAGGAAGAGAGTCTTTTTCCTTACTGTGTCACTAGAAGTATTGGTGATGGTTGTTATTGGCCAGAACTGGATTAAACACTCATGGGGGCAGGGCGGGGAATTAGTACCGCAGCCTCACTTAAACCAGCCAGGTCAACTGGGGAGGGGTGGTTCCTTGAAAGGAAGAGATGAGGCATAACCACAAATGTAGGAGGTATTGTGGGTATTATAATACCCATTGATTTATATTAGGATATTAAAGAAATACTACTAAGTTGAAGTTCTAATATTATTTTTCAGTATATCAAAAGTTACTCTGAGGCTATAAAAGTAGAAAGAAACCGGGGAATGGAGTAGGAAAATATGGTGAGGGATTAAAAAAATTACCTTTGTTATTGAATGATGTTTGTTAGAATTTATAAAGCTGATTGTTGACGAATGACTCATCTCCCCTTTCTTGATCTCATTACTGTTTAGATCCTCCAACATTTTGCTTCATATAATTATCCTTTTTTCCAACATAATCCTCTCCTTCTCTTCTAGTATTTTCTTTTTTTCCCTCCTCCAAAGTAACTACATTTCCTACCTCATAAACAAAAGCTGATTAATTCTACTGTCTTTTAAGCTCCTTTCCTTATATTCCTTGTGAAGTCGCTCAGTCGTGTCCAACTCTTTGCTACCCTGTGGAGTATAGCCCACCAGGCTCCTCTGTCCCTGGGATTTTCCAGGCAAGAATACTGGAGTGGTGTGCCATTTCCTTCTCCAGGGGATCTTCCCAACCCAGGGATCGAACCCAGGTCTCCTGCATAGCAGGCAGACGCTTTAACCTCTGCGCCACCAGGGAAGCATATATTCCTTGGTCAACTATAAAGAAATTGTTTAGTTGAAAGTCATCAATGATTTCCTTAATCACCAAATCCAATGGGTTTAGATCCTTTTCCTTGATGGCTTCGTGTCTCTGCGGTATTTGGACTACTTTTCTTTCTTGAAGCATGAATTTGTAGTTTCTATAAACTTTCTCTCCTGATGCTTCTTTTATCTTTCTGAGACTTCTTTCCTAGTTACTTGGTTGTTTTCTTCACATGTGGCTGATTTTCTAGGTTTTTGGTTTCTCTGTTCACTGTCTTGGCAGTCTCAAACACTTGCTTATTTTCTAAAGAAAGGATGAGCCTTTCTATTTTGCTGCTTCCAATCACTTCTTTCCCAAATCTTCATGATCCAATCCTAACCATCCATTATAAAAGCCTGGGTTTACTTCTTCTAAAACAAATTTTCCCTCCTGAATCTCTTGGTGCCACTTTAAAAAAAAATGGCACTACTTTTCAAACTACTTTTTTTCAATTTTTCAAACTTTTTTTTTCAACTGTTTTTTTTCAAACTACTCTTTCAAACTACTTTAATTGGAAGGACTGATGCTGAAACTCCAATACTTTGGCCATCTGATGTGAAGACCTGACTTATTAGAAAAGACCCTGACGCTGGGAAAGACTGAAGGCGGGAGGAGAAGCAGACAATAGAGGATGATATGGTTGGATGGCCTCTTTGACTCAATGGACATGAGTTCGAGTAAACTCTGGGAGTTGGCGATGGACAGGGAGACTTGGCATGTTGCAGTCCATTGGGTCGCAAAGAGTTGGACATGACTGAGCGACTGAACTGAACTGAACTTTTCAAACATGGATTAGTTACTTCTGTATAAGACTTGTCTTACTTTCTGGGCTATAAGCTTCTTTAAGAACATTTTTGAATTCAACTCTGCTTTAACTGTGTCTTGTATTTATTTATTTGTTTATTCAACATATATTAAGACACCTACTCTCTAGGCACTGTGCTAGGCAGTGAAGAATACATTTGTGGTTTCTGCTCTCATAGGATTTTAGTCTCATGAATTAACAAATACATACTGTGACAGAGATTTAATGAAACTTTGAGAGAATGACTCTTGCATCTTGAACTCCTCTTTCATCTTCACTCCCCAAACTGCTGTCCACTTCCTGCACCCTTTCCCTGATAATCTCATAGGTCTCTCAAACTCAAAAGCTGAATTTGATTCATGTGCTGTGGACACCTATAAATGAGAAATTTGTTCAGTGTTAAAAAAAAAACAAAGCAAAACTCACAAACACCTTCTGTCTCTAAACCTTCTGCTGACTTTAGTATTTACATTAATGTATACCATCTCCTCTTCATTACCCAGGGGGATATCTTGGTATTCTCTTTGATTTCTTCCTTTTTCTTCATACTTAATTATTTTCATTCAAACACATCATTCTTGTTAGGCTTTTTTTTAGTCTATAAGAAACTGAAAATTAGTATTTAGCCAGTAGAGATGTTTTGTTTGGTTTGCATAATATTTTTGAAAGAAAAGTGAAAGCAAAAGTCTCTNTCGGTTGTTTTCTTCACATGTGGATGATTTTCTAGGTTTTTGGTTTCTCTGTTCACTGTCTTGGCAGTCTCAAACACTTGCCTATTTTCTAAAGAAAGGATGAGCCTTTCTATTTTGCTGCTTCCGATCACTTCCTTCCCAAATCTTCATGATCCAATCCTAACCATCCATTATAAAAGCCTGGGTTTACGTCTTCTAAAACAAATTTTCCCTCCTGAATCTCTTGGTGCCACTTAAAAAAAAATGGCACTACTTTTCAAAGTACTTTTTTTCAATTTTTCAAACTTTTTTTTTTCAACTGTTTTTTTCAAACTACTTTAATTGGAAGGACTGATGCTGAAACTCCAATACTTTGGCCATCTGATGTGAAGACCTGACTTATTAGAAAAGACCCTGATGCTGGGAAAGACTGAAGGCGGGAGGAGAAGCAGACAATAGAGGATGATATGGTTGGATGGCCTCTTCGACTCAATGGACATGAGTTCGAGTAAACTCTGGGAGTTGGCGATGGACAGGGAGACCTGGCATGTTGCAGTCCATTGGGTCACAAAGAGCTGGACATGACTGAGCGACTGAACTGAACTGAACTTTTCAAACATGGATTAGTTACTTCTGTATAAGACTTGTCTTACTTTCTGGGCTATAAGCTTCTTTAAGAACATTTTTGAATTCAACTCTGCTTTAACTGTGTCTTGTATTTATTTATTTGTTTATTCAACATATATTAAGACACCTACTCTCTAGGCACTGTGCTAGGCAGTGAAGAATACATTCATGGTTTCTGCTCTCATAGGATTTTAGTCTCATGAATTAACAAATACATACTGTGACATAGATTTAATGAAACTTTGAGAGAATGACTCTTGCATCTTGAACTCCCCTTTCATCTTCACTCCCCAANTCATGGTTTCTGCTCTCATATGATTTTAGTCTCATGAATTAACAAATACATACTGTGACATAGATTTAATGAAACTTTGAGAGAATGACTCTTGCATCTTGAACTCCCCTTTCATCTTCACTCCCCAAACTGCTGTCCACTTCCTGCACCCTTTCCCTGATAATCTCATAGGTTTCTCAAACTCAAAAGCTGAATTTGATTCATGTGCTATGGACACCTATAAATGAGAAATTTGTTCAGTGTTAAAAAAAAACAAAGCAAAACTCACAAACACGTTCTCTCTCTAAACCTTCTGCTGACTTTAGTATTTACATTAATGTATACCATCTCCTCTTCATTACCCAGGGGGATATCTTAGTATTCTCTTTGATTTCTTCCTTTTTCTTCATACTTAATTATTTTCATTCAAACACATCATTCTTGTTAGGCTTTTTTTTAATCTATAAGAAATTGAAAATTAGTATTTAGCCAGTAGAGATGTTTTGTTTGGTTTGCATAGTATTTTTGAAAGAAAAGTGAAAGCAAAAGTCTCTCAATCATGTCTGACTCTTTGCGACTCCAAGGACTATACAGTCCATGGGATTCTCCAGGCCAGAATACTGGGGTGGGTAGCTGTTCCCTTCTCGAGGGGATCTTCCAAACCTAGGGATTGAACATAGGTCTCTTGCATTGCAGGCAGATTCTTTATCGTCTGAGCCACCAGGCAAGTACGATATTCCTGTTCCTCTTGAAAAGTTGGAGAATCAGGCAACACTGGCTCCTCATTCATGGCAGAATGACTGGAGTTTTAGATGAGACATCTGAAATACTACTCTGATCTCTGTTGTTGTTCAGTCACTAAGTTGTGTCCAATTCTTTGTGACCCCACAGACTATAGCACTCCAGGCTCCCCTGTTCTTCACTATCTCCCAGAGTTTGCTCAAGTTCGTGTCCATTGAGTCGGTGATACTATCTATCCATTTTATGTTCTGCTGCTCCCTTCTCCTTTTGCCTTCAATCTTTCCCAGCATCAAGGTCTTTTTCAATAAGGTGGCTCTTCGCATCAGGTGGCCAAAGTATTGGAGCTTCAGCAACAGCCCTTCCAATGAGTGTTCAGGATGGATTTCCTTTAGGATTGACTCTAATCTCTACCACTTCTTATTTTTATCACATTCAGTTCATTTCCTCATTTATGAAACATTCTTCTCATGGCTCAGAGGTAAAGAATCCACCTGCAATACAAGACACATGGGTTCGATCCCTGGGTCAAGAAGATCCTCTGGAGTAGGAAATGGGAACTCTCTCTAGTATCTTGCCAGGAAAATCCTGGCAGGCTACACAGTCCATTGGGTTGCAAAGAATCAGACTCAGCTGAGTGAGCACACATGCGGCATTTCATACTTAATTGAGGCATTAGAATTTATAATCTTTTGCCTATAAGATCACAGAATGTTAGAACAGGAACAGATATTAAAAGATCTTATATAATAGCCTCTTCCACCTTCTATCCAAAGAACTTAACATCACCTGACCAATTTTATGCAGTTGTATAGAGCTCTGTCTCACAGGGTTCTATTACATGCCTTTAGACCCCTTCCTCACTTTGGGAAANGTCAACTGGGGAGGGGTGGTTCCTTGAAAGGAAGAGATGAGGCATAACCACAAATGTAGGAGGTATTGTGGGTATTATAATACCCATTGATTTATATTAGGATATTAAAGAAATACTACTAAGTTGAAGTTCTAATATTATTTTTCAGTATATCAAAAGTTACTCTGAGGCTATAAAAGTAGAAAGAAACCGGGGAATGGAGTAGGAAAATATGGTGAGGGATTAAAAAAATTACCTTTGTTATTGAATGATGTTTGTTAGAATTTATAAAGCTGATTGTTGACGAATGACTCATCTCCCCTTTCTTGATCTCATTACTGTTTAGATCCTCCAACATTTTGCTTCATATAATTATCCTTTTTTCCAACATAATCCTCTCCTTCTCTTCTAGTATTTTCTTTTTTTCCCTCCTCCAAAGTAACTACATTTCCTACCTCATAAACAAAAGCTGATTAATTCTACTGTCTTTTAAGCTCCTTTCCTTATATTCCTTGTGAAGTCGCTCAGTCGTGTCCAACTCTTTGCTACCCTGTGGAGTATAGCCCACCAGGCTCCTCTGTCCATGGGATTTTCCAGGCAAGAATACTGGAGTGGTGTGCCATTTCCTTCTCCAGGGGATCTTCCCAACCCAGGGATCAAACCCAGGTCTCCCGCATAGCGGGCAGACGCTTTAACCTCTGCGCCACCAGGGAAGCATATATTCCTTGGTCAACTATAAAGAAATTGTTTAGTTGAAAGTCATCTACACCTGTGGATGATTCATGTCGATGTATGGCAAAACCAATACAGTACTGTAAAATAGAATAAAGTATTAAAAAAAAATAGTAAGAAAGTTTTTTTTTTTTTAAAAAAAGAAAGTCATCAATGATTTCCTTAATCACCAAATCCAATGGGTTTAGATCCTTTTCCTTGATGGCTTCGTGTCTCTGCGGTATTTGGACTACTTTTCTTTCTTGAAGCATGAATTTGTAGTTTCTATAAACTTTCTCTCCTGATGCTTCTTTTATCTTTCTGAGACTTCTTTCCTAGTTACTCGGTTGTTTTCTTCACATGTGGATGATTTTCTAGGTTTTTGGTTTCTCTGTTCACTGTCTTGGCAGTCTCAAACACTTGCCTATTTTCTAAAGAAAGGATGAGCCTTTCTATTTTGCTGCTTCCGATCACTTCCTTCCCAAATCTTCATGATCCAATCCTAACCATCCATTATAAAAGCCTGGGTTTACGTCTTCTAAAACAAATTTTCCCTCCTGAATCTCTTGGTGCCACTTAAAAAAAAATGGCACTACTTTTCAAAGTACTTTTTTTCAATTTTTCAAACTTTTTTTTTTCAACTGTTTTTTTCAAACTACTTTAATTGGAAGGACTGATGCTGAAACTCCAATACTTTGGCCATCTGATGTGAAGACCTGACTTATTAGAAAAGACCCTGATGCTGGGAAAGACTGAAGGCGGGAGGAGAAGCAGACAATAGAGGATGATATGGTTGGATGGCCTCTTCGACTCAATGGACATGAGTTCGAGTAAACTCTGGGAGTTGGCGATGGACAGGGAGACCTGGCATGTTGCAGTCCATTGGGTCACAAAGAGCTGGACATGACTGAGCGACTGAACTGAACTGAACTTTTCAAACATGGATTAGTTACTTCTGTATAAGACTTGTCTTACTTTCTGGGCTATAAGCTTCTTTAAGAACATTTTTGAATTCAACTCTGCTTTAACTGTGTCTTGTATTTATTTATTTGTTTATTCAACATATATTAAGACACCTACTCTCTAGGCACTGTGCTAGGCAGTGAAGAATACATTCATGGTTTCTGCTCTCATATGATTTTAGTCTCATGAATTAACAAATACATACTGTGACATAGATTTAATGAAACTTTGAGAGAATGACTCTTGCATCTTGAACTCCCCTTTCATCTTCACTCCCCAAACTGCTGTCCACTTCCTGCACCCTTTCCCTGATAATCTCATAGGTTTCTCAAACTCAAAAGCTGAATTTGATTCATGTGCTATGGACACCTATAAATGAGAAATTTGTTCAGTGTTAAAAAAAAACAAAGCAAAACTCACAAACACGTTCTCTCTCTAAACCTTCTGCTGACTTTAGTATTTACATTAATGTATACCATCTCCTCTTCATTACCCAGGGGGATATCTTAGTATTCTCTTTGATTTCTTCCTTTTTCTTCATACTTAATTATTTTCATTCAAACACATCATTCTTGTTAGGCTTTTTTTTAATCTATAAGAAATTGAAAATTAGTATTTAGCCAGTAGAGATGTTTTGTTTGGTTTGCATAGTATTTTTGAAAGAAAAGTGAAAGCAAAAGTCTCTCAATCATGTCTGACTCTTTGCGACTCCAAGGACTATACAGTCCATGGGATTCTCCAGGCCAGAATACTGGGGTGGGTAGCTGTTCCCTTCTCGAGGGGATCTTCCAAACCTAGGGATTGAACATAGGTCTCTTGCATTGCAGGCAGATTCTTTATCGTCTGAGCCACCAGGCAAGTACGATATTCCTGTTCCTCTTGAAAAGTTGGAGAATCAGGCAACACTGGCTCCTCATTCATGGCAGAATGACTGGAGTTTTAGATGAGACATCTGAAATACTACTCTGATCTCTGTTGTTGTTCAGTCACTAAGTTGTGTCTGATTCTTTGTGACCCCATAGACTATAGCACTCCAGGCTCCCCTGTTCTTCACTATCTCCCAGAGTTTGCTCAAGTTCGTGTCCATTGAGTCGGTGATACTATCTATCCATTTTATGTTCTGCTGCTCCCTTCTCCTTTTGCCTTCAATCTTTCCCAGCATCAAGGTCTTTTTCAATAAGGTGGCTCTTCGCATCAGGTGGCCAAAGTATTGGAGCTTCAGCAACAGCCCTTCCAATGAGTGTTCAGGATGGATTTCCTTTAGGATTGACTCTAATCTCTACCACTTCTTATTTTTATCACATTCAGTTCATTTCCTCATTTATGAAACATTTTTCTCATGGCTCAGAGGTAAAGAATCCACCTGCAATACAAGACACATGGGTTCGATCCCTGGGTCAAGAAGATCCTCTGGAGTAGGAAATGGGAACTCTCTCTAGTATCTTGCCAGGAAAATCCTGGCAGGCTACACAGTCCATTGGGTTGCAAAGAATCAGACTCAGCTGAGTGAGCACACATGCGGCATTTCATACTTAATTGAGGCATTAGAATTTATAATCTTTGGCCTATAAGATCACAGAATGTTAGGACAGGAACAGATATTAAAAGATCTTATATAATAGCCTCTTCCACCTTCTATCCAAAGAACTTAACATCACCTGACCAATTTTATGCAGTTGTATAGAACTCTGTCTCACAGGGTTCTATTACATGCCTTTAGACCCCTTCCTCACTTTGGGAAAGTCCATAATCTGGACCCACTGTCCCCCAAATCCCCTACTCAGGGCCCTCCCATAGGATTTTCAGGTTCAAAAGCTCTGTGCTTACAACTCTTGCTTTATCAGGCTCTGAGGCCCAAGACTTTTGTAAAGTATGTCCTAAGTGAGGCCACTTTTCTGTGAGGTTTTTGAAGGTTATGAATCTTAAAAATCTATCCCCAGTCTTTCTTGCTTTATTCTCTAGTGCTTACCTGCATATATCTCATATTCCTCTGTGTGTGTGTTCTGAAACATACCTATTCTTTCCAATCTTTTTCGTTCAGTTTAGTGCTATTCTTTCCTACTTAGATTATCCTTGCCTAGTCTCTGCCTGCCTAATTTTTTCCATCCTTTAAAGTCTACCTGCATCCTTGAAGTGCAGTAGTTAAGAAGATGATTTGCATGAGACAGACTTAGTTTGAAATCTAGGCTATGTCCTTTACCAGCCAGGTGACCTAGGACAGTTTATTTCTGTAAGCCTGTTTCCTTGTCTGTTAAACCACCACGTAGTTAGAACCACATACTGCTGCTTACATAACCCACTTTTCTTTCTTATATAGCTTTCTTTATCATTAAATAGTCTTCTACATTGTCATTTTAAATGGTTCAAAGCATCCCATAATTGTGTATCAGGCTAGTCAAACTGCAGCTCTACATGCCCTTCCTAGAAAACCAGCAAATGCTCTTACTTAAATTGATATGAGTGAATGTCTCTAATTTGCATTCATGTTATCCATGTCTAACAAGTATGTAATAATATTTAACCTGTGCTTTTTGGTGGAGAAACTGAAGTGAATCCCACCCAGCTTAACATACATATGCAGTTTTGATTATTTCCTTTTGAAAACATCCTAGAAGTATACTTGTTTGTTGTCTTAGTCACTCAGTCATTATCTGACTCTGCCACCCCATGGACTGACTGTAGCCAGCCATGCTCCTCTGTCCGTGGGGATTCTCTAGGTAAGAATACTAGAGTGGGTTGCCATGCACTCCTCCAGATCTTCCCAACCAAGGGATCGAATCCAGGTCTTCCACATTGCAGGCAGATTCTTTACTGTCTGAGCCACCAGGGAAGTCCATACTTATTTAGTCAAAGCATTTAAGAATTTTGATACATATTTCTAAAATGCCTGGAAAGGAGGAGATGTACCAGTTTCTATCCTCATCTGCAATCTTGTTTTATTGAACAGCTGCCCAATACCTATACTATTTTCTTTTTAATCTTTGCCAATTTAATAGGCATTTAATATGCCATTTATATTTTTAAGTAATGTGGATGAACACACCTATTTATTGGCCACTTTTACATATTTAGGTTGGTACAAAAGTAATTGTGGTTTTTGCATTGTTGAACTTTGCCATTTAATGTTGGAATAATTCTTAAATGTGGTTATGTTCTACATCATTTTAATGCACATTTCTCACTTTTTTTTTTTTGCTAATGACATTACTTGCTGTTTATTTTATATTTATTTTAGACTAGGGAAATGATGTTAGACAAAAAGCAAATTTGAGCTATTTTTTAATTTGAATTCAAAATGGGTTGCAAAGCAGCGGAGACAGCTCTCAACATCAACAACAGATTTGGTCCAGCAACTGCTAATGAACTTACAATGCAGGGGTAGTTCAAGAAGTTTGGTAAAGGAGACAAGAGCCTTGAAGATGAGGAGTGCAATGGCCGGTCATCAGAAATTGACAATGACCAACTGAGAACAATCATCGGAGCTGATCCTCTTATAATTACGTGAGAAGTTGCTGAAGAACTCATTGTAGATTTGGCATTTGAAGCAAATTGGAAAAGTGAAAAAGCTCGATAAGTGGGTGCCTCATAAACTGGCTGCAAATAAAAAAAAACCCATCATTTTAAAGTGTCTTCTCTTATTCTACACAACAATGAACCATTTCTCGATTGTACTGTGATGTGTGATGAAAAGTGAATTGTATATAACTGGTGACAACCAGCTCAGTGGTTGGGCCAAGAAGAAGCTCCAAAGCACATCCTAAAGTCAAACTTGCACAAAAGAAAGGTCATGGTCACTGTTTGGTGGTCTGCTGCTGGTCTGGCCCACTACAGCTTTCTGAATCCCAGTGAACCTGTAATATCTGAGAAGTATGCTCAGTAAATTGATGAGATGCACCAAAAACTGCAACGCCTGCAGCTGGCATTGGTCAACAGAACGGGCCCCATTTTTCTCCAAATAACGGCTGAATACATGTTGCACAACCAATGCTTCAAAAGTTGAATGAGCTGGGCTATGAAGTTTTGCCTCATCTGCCATATTCATTTGACTTCTTGACAACCGACTACCACTTCTTTAAGTATTTCGACGATTTTTTAATAGGGAAAACACTTCCACAAGCGGCAGGAGGCAGAAAATGCAAAGAGTCCAGGTATGGATTTTTATGCTATGGGAATTAACAAACTTATTTCTCATTGGCAAAATGTGTTGATTATAACGGTTCCATTTTGACTAATAAAGATGTGTTTGAGCCTAGTTATAATGATTTAAAATTCATGGTCCAAACCACAATTACCTTTGCATCAACCTAATATATCTTTACAACAGCCTGGTTCCAAATAGGGAAAGGAGTATGTCAAGGCTGTATATTGTCACCCTGCTTATTTAACTTATATGCAGAGTACATTATGAGAAATGCTAGGCTGGATGAAGCACAAGCTGGAATCAAGATTGCCAGGAGAAATATCAATAACCTCAGATATGCAGATGATACCACCCTTATGGCAGAAAGCAAAGAACTAAAGAGCTTCTTGATGAAAGTGAAAGATGAGAGTAAAAAAGTTGGCTTAAAACTCAACATTCAAAAAACTAAGAGCATGGCATCTGGTTCCATCACTTCATAGCAAATAGATGGGGAAGCAGTGGAAACAGTGAGAAACTTTATTTTTTGGGGCTCAAAAATCACTGCAGATGGTGACTACAGCCATAAAATTAAAAGGCACTTGCTCCTTGGAAGAAAAGTTATGACCAACCTAGACAGCATATTAAAAAGCAGAGACATTACTTTGCCAACAAAGGTCCATCTAGTCAAAGCTATGGTTTTTCCAGTAGTCATGTATGGATGTGAGAGTTGGACTGTCAAGAAAGCTGAGCACTGAAGAATTGATGCTTTTGAACTGTAGTATAGGAGAAGACTCTTGAGAGCCCCTTGGACTGCAAGGGGATCCAACTAGGCCATCCTAAAGGAAATCAGTCCTGAATATTCATTGAAAGGACTGATGCTGAACCTGAAACTCCAATATTTTGGCCACTTAATGTGAAGAACTGACTCATCTGAAAAGACCCTAATGCTGGGGAAGATTGAAGGAGGGAGGAGAAGGGGATGACAGAGGATGAGATGGTTGGATGGCATCACCAACTAGACTGACATGAGCTTGAGTAAAGTCCTGGAGTTGGTGATGGACAGGGAGGCCTGGTGTGCTGCAGTCCATGGGGTAACAAAGACTGGGACACGACTGAGTGACTAAACTGAACTGAATATATCTTTGGGCTTCCCAGGTGGCATCAGTGGCAAAGAACCTGCCTGCCATGCAGGAATTTGATCCCTGGTTTGGGACGATCCCCTGGAAGACAGCATGGCAACCCACTCCAGTATTCTTGTCTGGGGAATCCCATGAACCAAATTACTTGGCAGGCTATGGTACATAGGGTTGCAAAGAGTCAGACATGACTGATGTGACTCAGCATACACATGTACACAATATATCTTTTTGATAGATTTTTGTTATTCTTTTGCCAATTTTCAATAGTTTAAAAATTATTATCATCCATTCCCACTTTGACATCCTCCTTCCTAGTTCTGTCTCCTATCTATGTACCTGACCTATGGATCTCATTCCCTTCTATTTCTTTAGGGAATCATTCAATCAGTTATCCTCTTACTACTCTTTAATCTTATACTATTAACATCACCAAGTCTCTTTTCTTTCTTTTTTTTTTAAATTATTTTTTATTTATTTAATTTATGTGGCTGCACCAGGTCGTAGTTGTGGCATGTGGGATCTAGTACCCTGACCAGGGATTGATCCCAGGCCCCCTGCATTGGAAGCATGGTGTCTTAGCCCCTGGACCACCGGGGAAGTCCCAAAGTCTCTTTTCTTTACAGAGAAACTCTAATGTCTTTCTTTCACTTGCCATTCTGCTTTGACTACTGACCTTTCTCCTTTACCTTGCAGCCAAACTTCTTGGAAGAATTGTCCTCACAAGCTACGCCCACTTCATCTGTTTCAACTCACTACAAACAGATTTACATTTTCAGTGATGTCTTTATTGTTAAGATTTTAATAACAGAAGTATATTAAAGTGAAAGTGAAGTTGCTCAGTCGTGTCTGACTCTTTGCAGCCCCATGGACTGTAGCCTATCAGGCTCCTCCATCCATCGGATTTTCCAGGCAAGAGAGCTGGAGTAGGTTGCCATTTCCTTCTCCAGGGGACCTTCCCGACCCAGGAATCGAACCAGGTCTCCCGCATTGCAGGCAGACAGAAGTATATTATATACATGTGAAAAAAGCAGGACATAAAATGGTTTCTTCAAATATACTCAACTATTCTAAAAATGTTTATGTAGAGAAAAAGCTTACATGTAATACATGAACATTTTAAGTTACTTCTTATAACTGGTAAGTTTTATTCCTTTTTTTTGAAAAAGTCAATTATTTATTATTTCAGTGGCCACTCATTTATTTCATTTTAATCCACATTCCTTTAGACTCCAGTTCACCTTTATCCGGCAAATATCTGTTGAGAACCAAATAAGCCAGACATCAAAGCAATTGAGATGAACATAAAATATGCCTGCCCACAGGAAGGTCTCTAAAGCTGGAAGACCAGATGTCTCTAAATAAATACAATTACTATTATAACTATTCAAAAGTTCATAAAGAAGAATATTTTCTGTCTTGAATGAGAGCTGGACCAATGTCCCAGGGAAGGACATAATAACTAAATGAGGATTTGAACAAATAAAATTTGAACAAACAAAATAAAATCAAGGCAAGGAAGATCATTTTTACCATTTGCAAAGGGAGGAGACTTGAAAAAGCACAGTATTGCATAAGTTTAAAGTTAGCTGGAACATAAAGGGGGGAGTTGAGCATGGAGGAGGAGGAGGGTGGTAATTAATAGCCCTTTGTGGCCAGGATTACACTCTGATCTCTAATACGAGTGATTAATCTCACACTTTTCTATTTTCTGCACAATGCATGGGAAAAAATATTCATATTGTTTATTTTCCTAGTGGAATTAAATAATTCCCTTTGGGAAAAGTAACATTTCTCTTGTTTTAAAATCCTTATGCCCTTACCATATCTCAATGGGCAGTCTACAGTTTGTGTGTGAATTTTAAGTTCTCAATTTGTGGTCCCCCAAAATGTCCTCAATTTTATAAACAAGAATTAACGTTGATATTAGAACACATTATAGTGTTAATTACAAATTCTCAACTTACATTTTCTAGGAAGGGGCAGAAAAGTAATGATAGTCAAGAGCCGCAGGGCCACTTCATTTGGCCGAAAGGCTCAAAGAACAAGCGTGCAGGACTCAGATTCCCAGGGCAGGCGCTCAGTCTGCGAGCAAGACTAGATAACCAGGCAGGACAACTGCCTCTTCAAAGGACCCTCCTTCCCACTTCGCTCTTTCCAAATGATCTTCGAGCGTCTCAGACTCTCCCACTAAAGGCGCCCAGCCATTGGTGACGGTCGAGCGCCTCCGGTTTCCCTGGTAACAGCCAGCCACACCAACCCGGCTCGCAAGTCTTCCCAGAATGCCGCGCGCCTTCTCAAACTCACTTCCGGGTGTGGAGGCTTGACTCCTCCAGTCGGTCGGTTTGCATATCTTAGCGGTGTGGGATTTCTGGGTACGGGTGGGTATGTTATATTCCTGCAGTGGGTGGTGGAGGCTGTTTTGTTCTTTCTGTGCCTTCGAAACGGATCGCTAAGGAAAGGCAAATTTCACCGAATTTTTGGTGGCCCTCGATAAGTGAATTATTATTTGCAAAAAAAGCTAGAAAGCGTTACGTGCAACTTCATTTGTTGCTGTGATATTTTAATCAGCTTTACATAACTTCCAATAAAACAACTATTTTTGCTTTAGAAAATGAAGGCAAGCACACGCAGGCGGAAACAAAACCAAACCGCCAAATTTCCTCTTCACAGTGAGCCCAAACTAAAATGTGGACGTTTGAAGCAGAGAAAAGTGTCTTGCCGGGCCCAGCAAGAAGGGAGCTGGGGCTCAAATACCCCAAATTCCCTGAAGGATTTCAGCACAGGATTTCTTTCTTTAGATTTATCATTTTATTTTTTGGCTGTGGCGGGTCTTTGTTGCTGCTCAGGGGCTTTCTCTAGTGTCAGTGGACCGGTGCTACTCTCTCGTTGTGGAGCATAGGCGCTAGCCGTGAGGGCTTCAGTAGTTGCAATTGGAGGGTTTAGTTGCTCCCCTGCGTGTGGGATCTTCCCAGGACTGAACCTGTGGCCTTTGCAGTGTAAGACAGATACTTTATCACTGGACCACCAGGGAAGCCTGCAGTAAAGGATTTTTAAAAGCTGGGTGAGGGAGGCTGGTTGCAGGGTATTGATTAGCTCCTGTACAATTCTCTGGTTGATGTTGAGATAATAGGGTATTTAACAGTGTCAGTCCTAAAGTGTCTATAGGGTCTGGGGGCTCATGATTGTCAGATCGTTTCTCCCATTTGGTGGTGGTTTTAGTATCTGTAATTCAGGATGTGTGTATCAGATACTATTATCTTGGTATTTCAGAGAGGAGCTACAGCAGAGGTTATGGGAGAAAGGGGTCTGTCCTGGAAAGGCGCTATAGAGTCCTTGGTTAAACATTCACTGGTAAACAACCACAGAAAACACTTGGGAGCAGTCTTCCAGATCCTCTCTATGCATATAATGTTTCAAGCAGTAATTACATTGTACATGCTATTTTGTAATCTAAAAAGCTTTTATAAACATATTTCATTTAAAAACCAACATGGTTGTATGTTTTCCATTGTATTTTTTGTTAAAACAGTTTCTATCCTTAAAAAAATTTTTTTTTTTTTGTTTGGCGGTGTTAGGTCTTAGTTGAGGCTGTGTTGGGTCTTGGTTGCATGCAGGATCTCTAGTTGTGGCATGGGCTCCAGAGTATGCCAGCTTCAGTAGTTGCAGCGCTCAGGCTCAGTGGTTGCTCCAAGGCATGTAGGATCTTAGTTCCCTGACCAGGGATCAAACCCAGGTCCCTTGAGCCCACGTCCCCTGCACTTCAAGGTGACTTCTTTCCCTCTGGGCCACCAGAGAAATCCCTTCTTTCTGTTCTTAATTAGTACTGCAATGGTGAAATGAAAATCCTTATAGCTAAATCTTTGCTTAAGTTCTCATTTCTCTGCAGTAATTATTTTTCTCTTTTTAACTTAGTAATTTGTGTTTGCACTTCCTCTCTTTCAAATGCCTTCCCATTCCACTCATGTAGTATAAATGAGTGGAATGCATTCAAACAAATTCCATCCATTTGTAGTATAAATGGATGAAATTACACATATGGCATCCAAAGCCTACTCAATTTTTACAAGTTTATATTTCTGATTATAAAAGTAATACTGTAGAACATTATGAAAATGTGGATGAATGTAATAAAAATAATCTGATATGTAGACAACTACTGATCATATTTTGGTATATAGTTTTCTAGTTTTCTCTCTGTTGCCTTCAGCAATGAGCATCAAAAAAAAATGTTTGGTAATATAGTGGGGTGAATGACACCTTTTAATTTGTATTTCTTTGCTTATTCATGTAGCTGAATAGCATTTCAGAAGTTCACATTTTATAGTCCATTTCAGGCCCCATCTTCTCTACCTTGCCTTCCCTGAGAATTCCAGACTAATTACTAAACTAATTTATAATGGTGTACCATGAACTTCCTGATGTTCAAGCTGGTTTTAGAAAAGGCAGAAGAACCAGAGATCAAATTGCCAACATCTGCTGGATCATGGAAAAAGCAAGAGAGTTCCACAAAAACATCTATTTCTGCTTTATTGACTATGCCAAAGCCTTTGACTGTGTGGATCACAAGAAACTGTGGAAAATTCTGAAAGAGATGGGAATACCAGACCACCTGACCTGCCTCTTGAGAAATCTGTATGCAGGTCAGGAAGCAGCAGTTAGAACTGGACATGGAACAACAGACTGGTTCCAAATAGGAAAAGGAGTGCCTCAAGGCTGTATATTGTCACCCTGCTTATTTAACTTATATGCGGAGAACATCATGAGGAACGCTGGATTGGAAGAAACACAAGCTGGAATCAAGATTGCCAGGAGAAATATCAATAACCTCAGATATGCAGATGACACCACCCTTATGGCAGAATGAAGAGGAACTAAAGAGCCTC